>VDFB02018048.1:0-10058 GCA_007258455.2 Sequoia sempervirens
ATGACTAGAAACTTGAAGTGTCCATAGTGACATCTAAATGTTGTCTTCTCAACATCAGATCCTCTCATCCAAATCTGGTAGTAGCCCGATCTCAAATCGATCTTTGAAAAGAACTTGGCTCCATGCAGCTCATCAATGCGCTCATCTATCCTCGGAATGGGGTATCAATTTTTGATGGTGCTTTGATTCAAAGCATGATAGTCCACACACATGCAGATGGTACCATCCTTCTTCTTCACAAGAACAACTGCTGAAGCGAAGGGACTCTTGCTTGGACGAATGAAGCCCATCTCCAAGAGTTCCTGAATGTTTTTCTCAATCTCATCCTTTTGCTTCTTAGAGTACCGATATGGAGTTGTAATAACTGGTTTAGCTCCTTCCTTGAGCTCTATGACATGTTCTGAACCCTGTTCAGGAAGTGGTCCAGGAGGTAAATCAGCAAACACCTTGGTCTTCTTTGTGAGTAAAGACTAAATATCAGGAGGATAGTCTCTCTTTGTTTCAACCGGACTAGCAGGAAGAATCATACATTCTGCAGCCCACTCAACTTGATCATGACGAATCAGCCTTGCCATTCTCTTGAATGACATAATCCGAGGACCACCATTGGACATTCCTCTTAGCACTACCTTCTTCCCATCGGATTGAAACTTGAGCTCCATGGTTTGCAGATTTAGAGAGATCTCTCCAAGTGAACGCAGCCATTGAATGCCTAGAACAACATCCGTATCTCCAATGTTGACTACATAGAAGTCGTCCTTGACTTCATAGTTTCCCAATTGCATAGTCATCTTTGAGATCTTCTTGGTGCATGAGATGTGAAACCCATCAACAACCATAACCTTGAAGCCTTCAAACTCTTTTGTTTGCAGCCCCTTCTTTGCCACCACAATTTCATCAATGAAGTTATGCGTTGCTCCAGTGTCAATCAAAGCAACTATTCACTACCCCTTAATCATCCCTCGAACTTTGAAGGATTCATTCTTTTGAAAGTTCAAAAGTTGAGCCAAAGTACCTCCACTTCCCTTTTCATCTTCAGACTCTTCTGGAGCTCTTTCCACTTCGCTGTCATCAAAATCAGACTGCTGGTCTGAAAAATTAGAATTACTTTCTTCAGCTGAATAGTATTCAATTTGATGAAATTTGACTCCTTTTGGGCAAATATGATCTTGGGACCATTTTTCTCTACACTGGAAACATAACCCTTTCTTCTGAGTTTTTTAAGTGTCTCTGGATCCAATCTTGTGACATGAGGTTTATGCTGTTTGAACTCCTTATGATGAGGTCTTTTTCCTTTATCCCTTTTGTGAAATGATGGCTTGGGTTGAAACTTTGCTTTAGGAGCAGCCCACTCCATGTTTCTTGCTTTCTTCATTGCCTCTTGTAGGGAGGGTGGATCAAAAGCTTTAATCCAACCCTTGAGTGGCTTCATCAATCCTTCATTGAATAGGATCACCAAACGCCTCTCAGTGATTCCTATGACCATGACTGAAAGTCTCTAAAACTTAGCTATGTAGGCCTCAACTGTGCCATATTGCCTAAGCTATGCCAATTCTCTGAAATGCACTTTAGGATCTTTTTTCTCAAATCTCTTTATGAGCCTATTGGTGAAATCATCATAGGTAGTGATAGACCGATGACCCAAAGTGACTAGGCCATGGTACCACCACTCGTGCGCCACCCCATCTAGGTGTAGCGTAGCAAACTTAATCGCCTCCTCTTTCGCCATGGGTCTAAGAGCTAGATAGTTTTCTAAATTATGTATCCAAGCTCTAGCTGAACTATTGTCACTCCCATCAAAATGTGGAAGCGTAACCTTGTTGCTAGCTTGATGCAAATCCCCATGTACTGTTGTTCTCCTTTGTTCATAATGTCTTCCTTGTCCTCTATTCTTCCTTTTATGATCCATAAAATCATTGTAAGACATATCTATCTTAATTTCATTAGGTAGAGAATCATACTCAGCACGACCGAGTCTCAACTGTTCAACAAATGAAGCATTTTCTTCTAGATCAGGTTGAGAGTTTACTGGTGCCAAGAAGGTGGGTTTGAATGGCCTGGAAGAAATGTATGTGCTATTTGAAGCAGGTTGAGCAACATGTCCATTATGCTGGTTGGTGGCACTGTGTTCTCCCCTATGTCCTGGATTGTTATGTGGAGTTGGGTTCTGACCCACTTTCCCCATCATGAGAGATACCATATCCATTAAGGCATCCATCTTCCTTTCAAACCTCTTTCCCAGACTTAACGATCTTTCTCTTCCCTTCCCACTATCATCTCTGTTACCACCCGATGTCCTCTCATTATCCCCCATTTCTTCTCCCGGAGAAGATTCCCAATTTGCTCTTAATACCTCTGAAGCTGTCTGACCTTCCGGAGCCTAATGCCACTGAAACTGACTGGCAGCCTTCTTGTATTCCCTTGCTAATTATCTCTATTCTATGTCACTCATAGAAGGTTTGTTTCACAGGATGGCAGGATGCATGGCTCTGATACCAATGAAATATACCAAACCAATTTTTTCAATTTTTCAATTACAACGAGCAGAGAAATACACAATCGTTAGGGTTAGCACTTAAACCAAATGATGCAGAATTCAACTCTAACCAAGAATGTACACCAGGATCCTGAGTTGGGCAAGGTGTGAACATATGGTCAGAGGATCTCAATGCAATGCTAATAAAGGAACTCTAACCAAGAATGCACTGGATGATGACGAGCATATGGTCAGAGGGTCTTAATGCAATGCTGATACAAAGAACTCTAACCAAGAATGCACCAGATGATGACGAGCATATGGTCAGAGGATCCCTACCAACTATTATGCTGAAGTAACTCGACGTCAAGAATGTGCTTTCCAACCCGAGATGGAATTGGAGCTACCATATGACGGAGATGCTAAGTATTACAATGCAATAATCAAAGTATGATAGGCGGCAAGCCAGCCTCTTCCACTTATCCAGCGGGTATTACAATAAGGTATAAAATGAAGAAGCAAGATTGCTGACAGTACTACTGTTCAACTTACAATAATTAGAGAATGGCTATCAACATCATTGAATAAGAAAGTCTATCACTGCTGTAATGTAGTATAATGTCTCCATGATGCACACAATGAGTTCTCACTCAAACCCAACTCAAAGACTAATATTAAGCAAACTGATATAACTGACCCAGAACTGAAAATACTTAACCAGCTACACTGAATCCTATTAAAATGCTCACAACTCACTCAATACTCAACCTAAAGACCTCAAATTAGATGCAAAGTGACTCTTAGATGATGGTGCCCCATATTGAATCATGAAAATAGACCAAAAGACTCTAAATATTTTATGCACGAATTTCAAGGCAGCCCTAAATGGTACAACCCTCAAGGAAGGGTGATTTTCTTAAATAAAATCAAAGACTTCTTCAAAAAATCTGAGAATAAGCAAGAAGGGTCGCCCCTCATAGACAGAGAGATAAATGCAATACCCAAAATGATTTTTTTGTATTTTTTGACTTATGTGTAAAAACCATATGCAGCTACACTAAAACAACAACTCTAGAATCTGATATAAAATGCAATAAATCAAAACTACAAGAAAAACAATGCAACAAAGCAAACCTCACTACAAATTCTCTCACAAACCAATTAAATTCTCCACTAGATGCTATCTCTCAAGCATGAAGTCGAGCCAAGGCTAGGAGGCATTCATTCCTTGAAGCAGTCCCAACACCATTTCGACAGCATAACAATACTTCAGACATAAGATGATCAAATGAAGACCCAAGACTTCCTTTTATAATTTTGTGAAGACCCCTCCAGAAGCTTCTAGAAACCCTAATTCTTTTCCCTCCAAGAAATGGCGTCACTTTTCTTCAAGGCTTCATTTTTGACTTTTTAATGAAATTCATCTCTTCAAGATAGGCGTCCAACTTAAAGCTTCAATTTTGACCTTAATAAATATAAAATTACCTCAATGAGGTGCCACCCCTTAAAGACCACCTTTTTAACACAACATTAAGTTATGAGACTAGGCCAAGGGGGTATTATAACATTAAATTATAACATTGTTTAAATGAAATGAACTTATCTCTCCAAAAATGCATCCCAAGGTCAAAATTGAACAAACCAACTGAGTCGACTGAAGAGGAAAGCCAACTGTGCCGAGAACGACAGGACCACTGCCAGAAATAGAATTTACTAAAAATAGTAAATTCCTGAAGGTGCACGGAATGCCAAGAAAAACACACCACTACAAAGCTCTCTGAAAACCCATAAATAATCCACCATTCAATCATCAATTCACGAGCAATAGCAACCTCCAAAACATGAAACCCTAATTTCACCTTCCGAGTAGCCTACGGGTCTCCGGAATAGGCCAACAGTCAACTGAAAAGATCATGCTCAAGAAGGGGACATTACAATAAGGGTCCCAAGAGTCTTGGGGGACAAAGACGCCCTAGGTGGCGTTTTAGTCCCAACCCAAAAATTAGGGACACATCAATGGAGTCATCAAATTATCATTTTAATCGATGAATTCGGATTACCGGGCAATGGATAAAGTCGGATAAAGTCATCACGCTCCAGCAAAGCGGTAAAGTGCGGTAAGGAACATCGTCGAAGAGCGTCGAAATCGAGATCGAGGTCGAAAGGATCGATAAAGATCTCCGTCGAGTGTCCGTCGAAGTCGAGATCACTTTTTGAAATCAGATCAGATCGGTGGCAGAACAGGATCAGATCGACCGTCAGGCGACCAATCCGACCCGATCAGGAGAACGAGACCGTTTCAGGAGATCGATCAAAGTCGATCAGGAGAATAATCCGGATCGCGTCGAGATAAAGTCGAAGAAGATCAAACTCCGTCATCCAGCGTCGTCGAAACAGAGGAAGATCAGAGAATCCAGAGGCGATAAAATCGTCGAAGAGGTCAGATCAAAGGAGATCAAAGAGGTATAGATAGGCAAAAATATATAGAGATAGAGACAGAGGTAGGGAAGGAGAAAGATGGAGTATGTGTATATGACAGAGATATATATATATAGAGAGAGAGAGAGAGGAATATATAGAGGGGGCAAGAGTGAGAGATACAGGAGGTGATAGAGAAGTAGTAGAGAGGGGGTAGAGGTAGAGAGATAGAGATAGGGTGGGAGGAAAAGGGAGTGTATGTATGCAATATTTGTATTTAATAATATGCATCATATTTCATATAATATGTAATAATAAATATAAATTGAATATATTTTTCAATAAATATAATATATATTTTAAAAATAAATATAGATAAATATTAAACTTATAATATATTTAATTAGTAATATATGTAAAAAGTTAAATTATATTTATATTTAATAATGTATAGTGTATATAAATATTAAATATATAATATCTAAATATTATAATATTATGCTAAAAATAGTTAAATATATAAAATGTAATTTTATTTCATAATATTAAATTAAGAATATTCTAGAAAATTATATTTTATAATATAAAATAAAAAATAAATACCATAAAAAATAAATGATAAAAAATATTTTAAAAAATAATAGAAATTATTAATTAAGAAATAAATATTAAACTTATAATATATTTCATATTTTAATTAATAATATATGTAAAAAGTTATATGATATTTATATTTAATAACTTATAGTGTATGGGGTGGGGGGCCTAGCTTGATTGGCTAAAGCATCCTGTTGCAGGCAAGATGTCACGAGATCTAGTCTCCCCCCAAACTCGTGGTATTGGAGGGCATGTCGTGCCAACACCATTGGTCATGTGAAAAAAGTTTACTAGGCACACTGCCCTTTATAAGGGGGTAGATTCATATGTAAATACAACATCACAAATTATTTTCTATAAAAAACTAAGAATTTTGCTCACATATTAGGATTTTTTGAAGGGAAGATATTCAAAATAAGAGATTATTGTGATATTTTTATAGAGGAGGAGACATGAAATAAAAGAATGAGGTAAACTAAGACCGTGTGTTCATAATCATAGAAAATGATAATAAATTAAATAAAAAAGAGTTCATTAAAAATTCAAAGAGAAAGAAGGTATGTTTAAAAAATATATATTTTAATTTAAATACCAAATAGTTTAATTTGGATATAAATTTCAAGTGTTTATTGCATGAAGATCATTCTATATAATTAGATTATAAAAGACTAAATTTTTAGCTTTCATAATATATCAACTAGTGTTAATATTTCTCAATATGTGCTCTCAACTTCTTCATATATGTACAACTTCATCAACCCCACAAGGGCATGCATAGTACCTTTTGTGATTAAATTCTAGATATAACAAGGTTCTAAATTAGTGTCACTATGCATCTAAATTATCTTTATTCTAAATGTGCACTTACCTAATTGTCTAAGTAGTTTTACATTAGGTTGTAAGTATAAATTGAAGACAACACCAAGTTTTAGTTTTATTTCTCAATATATAATCTTTGTACTTCAAACTTAAAAATCTATTTAGAATATTTAAAAGTTATTTAGATATTGGAGTAAAGAAAACCCAGCTACACACAATTGATGTTAGAGAGGTGGTCCAACCACATATGATTGATGTTAGGGAGAAGACCCAACTAACCATTAATGTTGGAAATGGGGCTCAAACACACATTAAACATGTTAAAAATGGTCTACCCAACTATATATTCTTGAATATGTTGAAGCTTGTGAATTAGTAAATATTAAAGAGTGGTCAAAATCACTTGCCTTTTTTTTGGATTGATCAAAATGACAGATTTAACAAAATTATAACAAAATTACATCAACACCCAACAAAGGTGAAATATACAAAATTTGGATACATATAACAACCTAATGAGTTGAATGGGATTCAAATAGAACTAGATAAACCATAGTGGATAAAGCTTTACATAGCATAAAATATGGTATAACCAAAAAATTATCTATCACATGTAACCAACGGAACTAGCAACATTTGAAACAAAAGCATCAAGATCAGGCTGGAGATGAAAACCCCCTTCAATGTGTTTCAATCCATTTTTGAAGTTATCCAGAATGAGAAGAGAATTGAGAGGAGAATCATAGATCAATCCAACCTGCATGATGTTTAGAGCATTGAAGATTACCGGGGAAGAAGCTAGAGACGCCATGGAAAAAAACCAACAAGAGGATCAAAATAGTCTAAAGAATCCTTGAGAGGAAAAACCCAGAAGACAAAAAGATGAATATAATTATTTGCAAGCAATTTCACCATTTATTTATCCTGTAGAATATCCATGGAATTTGAAATAAACAGAAAATCCAATGAGGACTAACAGGCCACATCAATTACCACAGAAGCATGCCATCAATGAAACATCTAGAAATGCCACCAAAACGCTAACTAATCATTGATAAGAAAATAAAACTGTATAACCACTCCAATAAGCTGAAAATTAACAATTTACAATTTGCTTGTTCCAGAAGAAAAAACCATTGAAATTCTTCCATGGATGCAAAATTTTACCTATGCAAATGGGAAAAAAAATCATGAATTGCAAATACACCCTTGAGACCAAGATTAAATAGAGCCATCGTAATAATCTGCATTCAGAAGTCACAAGCAACTAGATGCATAACCCATACATAAAACACAATGCCACTGAAACTTACATGTACCCTTGAGATCAGAACAAAGAAAAAAGCATCCATATAAAACTACCTCAAACGAAATAATCAACTTGCCCATCAAAATAATACAAAGCCTTCAAAACAAACAACCTCAGCATAAATAAGCAATTGGCCCATCAAAATAAGATAATTTTTAGGCTTTTGAAAAGACTTGTTCTCCCCTCATTATTTTTGACACAGTGTCATCTTGTCATTCATCAATAAAATTACTAATTACAAATTCTACAATTTTTTAAAATCTAATTGGCTAACTTGTTTGCTAGAGAATTTGCCTCTATAACAATGTTTATATTCATAGTAATCTAATTTCTCAAGAAATGGCCAAATTGATTACATACAAAAAAATTATTACTCTTTCTTGCATTGATTATAGTCATAGAATCTCCTTTGGATAGACCCATTTCTTAAGCAAGGTTCAGGCTCAATAAGAGTCCTTGAATTTCAGCCTTATTGTTTGTGTCATCAAAAAGATTTTTCTTGGTTGTAATGATTAAATTTTCTTTAGAATCTTTGATAACACACCCAATATTATATTTTTAGGGTTGTCTTTAAAAGATCTGTAAAAGTTTAGTTTTAAAAGAGAGTGCAATGGAGGGCACCATTTGACATTCTTTCTAAAAACGTTTGAGGAACTATACCTAATATATCCATGAGAAGGGGAGATTTTAGAAATGGCCATTTTTGAGAGATTGCCAGGTCTAATTTACTGATCACTTTTTTCAAGCTACAAATATTGAAGAATTGAAGCTATGACTTCTTCTGAGATTGCCAGGTCTAATTTACTGATCACTTTTTTCAAAGAATTGGAGACAACTTTGAATTTCCTATAGTTTAGTTCTCTACAAATATGCTAGATGACCATTGAGGGAAGGATTCTCCACAAAAACCTAAGAGTATATTTCTGATATAAGTCTAGCTAGCATTCAAAAAGTTGTAATAGTGAGAAAGGGAATGCACAACTATAGTTAATTCTTTTCCAAACCTAGAACCAACAACTAGCTACGAACTCACAATCAAGGAAAAGTTGATCAACAAATTAGGTTTATTACAAAAATAACACTTTAAAACTACTATTATTGCAAACTTTAGTAATATATCCCTACTCAAGACTTTATTTTGATTGCAAGCCAAGAAAAGGCACCAACCTTAGGTGAATAGTAACTATTCCAACAAAATATAGAGAGCCAAGAATGATTCTGCTTGAGGGCCTTTCTACCATCATATCCTAATTTAACTCAATATTTTCCAAAAATGTTTTCCATCCATTTTAGTTCATCTTCTTTCTCAATTTTTTTTTCTTTTTGCAAGGATTTCTTCAAAAACTTTCTTTTGGTTTTTTGGAAAGGGATAGTGAGATTTTTTTTCCATTTGATTGATGTCAAGAAATTTGATTTGGAAATCTTAAAATTATTTTTAGCTCTAGAACCCCATTTTGACAACAAGGATTTCTTTGCTTCATTTAAACCAGTTCATCTATCTAACATGTCATAACCATTCCATGAATCATGCCAAAACAAAGTAGTTTTACCATTTCTCACTATCCAAGATAAATTTGTAGTGATAATACTTCTACAACTAATTAGGTTCAATTCTACATTGTAGATCCTAGAGGAGGATTGGATATGGTAAAGATCTCACTTCTTTCACATGTATCTAGGTATTTGTCTTGCAAAATTTTACACCATTTTGAGTTTGGAGAGGGATATAATTTCCAGGCCAATTTAGCTCCTAGAGCTAAGTTTTGAAGAGACAAGTCCTTAATGCCAAAACCCCTATCTATTTTTAGTCTGTATAATTTATCCCATGGCAGAAAAGGAAGTTTATTCTTTTCTCCTTTTCCACTCCAAAGGAAGGATCTTGAAATTTTCTTGATAATTTCTATAATTTTTAATGGAATAGGAAGATGAGACATCATATACATTGGGATAGATGATAGCACTGTTTTTATAAGGGTTATCCTACTAGCTAAGGACAATCATTTACTTTTCCAAGTTGTAAGTTTTACATGAATTGAGGCCACTAATTTATTCCAAAACTTTGACTTAGCATTTCAAAAGAAAAGAGGAATATCGAGATATGTACTAGGTAGATATACCCTCTTAAATTCTAATAGTTTAGATATTCTTCGGGCATGATAAGTGAAGAGGTATTGAAGAAGAATATTTTGGACTTACTTTTCTTAATGGCTTGGTGTGATACTATAAAATAGTTTTCTAATACTCTCTTGAAAGATGTTACTTCCATAAAATTTAAGATACCAAAAATTAGGGTGTCATTTTAAAAAAGATAGTTAGTGATGGGATTTAAATTCTTTTCTATTTTTATACCTTTCCAAATACCTTTATCCATTTTAGTTGTTATAATCTGACTTAGAGCTTTTGCTAGTAAAATGAACAAAAAAGGGGAGATAGGATCCC
>VDFB02018049.1:0-26809 GCA_007258455.2 Sequoia sempervirens
TAGATTTTAGACTCACAAAATAGCTGCAGCCTCTGCACTTTCCTTGCTAAGTGGAGTATTTTCAAACCTCCCTTAAAAGACTTTCTCTCTCATTTCTGCGATCTCCTTCAGGAGCAGCTTGGACACTACGGCTTCTCTTCAAACTGCATATCTTCTTTTAACTCTGCAAATCTTTGATTATGAAGGAAGCTTCTTTCATTCTTAGCAGCATCTTAAGCATCAAACAGATTCTTCTGCAACGTGGCTCTTGCTCTGCTGGCTCTGCGTGAAGTGTGCAAAAGTTCAAAATCGTAGACAAGGTACATGAACTGCTTGATGGAATGTCTAAAGAAGATGGAGTCTCTTGGAATACACAGATTGCTGGTACGCACAGATTGGATTCACTGAAAAGTCTTAAAAAACTTTCAAGCAACTACATCTAATCTATGCACGAATGAAAACAGTAAATAAAAAATTTGAAGTAAATGCATTTGGCAGGAGTATGCAAGGCAGCAACATCCATTAAGAACATACACATCATGAAATAGATCATGCTCAAACAATTGTTAGAACGACATCCATTAAGATCTCACACATAAAAGATTATTGAAGCTTGTTTAACCCAAAATATTAAGCTAACTGCCCTCCTTCTAGCGCCAAATGTGAGTGCCTTTAAAAAATCTGCAAATACTAAACTCAAACAAGGGTTAGCACCTACAAATCCTTCATGAACACTCCTATGGAATACCTTGCAAAATACTTAAAACATGCATCAAAAGGATGAAAGAAAGCTACAAGCATCATGAAAGCAATCACAAGTTACCTATTCCATAGTTGGATTGGTGTCACATGTGCTAGTGACCCTTTCCCAATCCTTGATAAAAGCTCAAATTGTGTAAATGATAAAATGCAAATGAGATGGTGGAGTGATGAGCAAGATGAGCTCTCAAATTAAGAGAGTAACCTTGCATAAAAGTTGTGAAGATTGTGAAGGATTTTCTCAAAGATGAAGCACCTATTTAAAGATTTTCAAAATGCCAAGTGTTGAAGAGGGACCAATGTGGGATCAAAAACAAGCCAATGAGTTGAGGACACTTGTCATCATGTGAGTGGTCAATGGTTGTGCAAGATTTGGGAAGAGTGCCCAAGAGGGGGAAATTTTGAATTCAAATTTGCAATAAATTTTGAGAGGGGGACAAGAAAGAAGAGCAATAAATGCCATGTTTGACTTGTCATGTTGAGGGAAAATGAGTGTTTTAATAAATCAATAAAATTGATTTATTGTGCAAGTGGCTAGATCTAGATAATGCAAGTGGGATGTGATTAGTATTAGATTAGGATTAGATGATGATTATGCTGATTAATGCTGATTAGATGATATGACATTTCAAGACTTTGATAATTGATTTATTTAAATCAGAAAATGGTGGAATATGATTTAGGATTTGATTTAAATAAAGTCCTGATTTATTTGATGAATGGAATATGATTATGCATGATGTAAATTTGACATGTCTACAATTAGATTTTTGTATTCCCATTGGAAATTATACATAATGATATGTGTGTGATTTTGTCTTTCCTATTTCTAGTTTATTAGAAGTCATATAAAAGTTCTATGTTGACTAAAGCCTAGGAAAAGTTGAGCAAAGGAAACTAGATAGTCATTTTTGGAAAAGATTATGCTAGTTCAAAAATTAGAAAAGTATATGAGATGTAAGATTATATGTTGTTCTAACTTTCAATCAAGATATATATTGAGTTTTATCTAGTGTTTATAAGATACCAACAATTTTGTGGTTTCAATGTGTATGTATATGGGTATTTTAGTAGTGGATGATAAATCCTAGTACTAAATACAATACACATGTATTATAATCACTAGGCCATATTCCCTAATATAGCCATAGATAGTTATTTCACTATATACACATTCTATGAGATGAAGAAGTCATAGTGGACAGAGTAAAGAGAGCATATAATGTATATTTATTCATATTGTACATGTAATTTTATGTCTTAAGATATCTCTAATTGATAAGTCCTTTTACATTAGTTCACGAAAGGTTTATGCCATGGTTCCATAAAGAGGTAGAGTTTCTATTCAAAAGGATAGGGTTCCATAAAAGGTTTATCTCATGCTTCTACTTTAAAGGGATAGGGTTTCTATCCAAAATGATAGGGCCTCATGGAAGGTTTATTCCATGTTTTCTATCAAGAGGGAGGTATCTACATGAAAGGTAGAGTTCTATTCAAAAGGATAGAGGTGCTTTGTAGAAATAAATAATTTGCTTGTATTCATTGCACCTAGTTTAGTGTGGTTTTCATTGGGATACCAATTTAGGCATTTTGGGGTTGTAAGTGCCGATTTGGCAACTGATAGATGCAGAATTGATGAGTCCTAGTGTGTCATGTTGTATCTTTGCTAATGGTTGTATTTGATGCTCCTTCAATCAACCATTAAGCATGGTTTGTATTGGGAAACTTGTTGCTAGACTTGACCAATCCTAAATTGTTTGAGATGTCATGTGGAATTTTGTGCTATGTTTGAATGTTCTCAATTGTTTTGTTGTGTTTTGAAATTTTATTGATGTTGTCTGGAGACTTACTAAGTGTAATAAAGTATTGTATGGTGTTAAGAGAGTTGTGCATCTATATTGATTTATGTTTATAACCTAAGTAAGATAATAACAAATTGTTATATGGATTATGGACTATCTATTCGACCACTTTAAACCAAGTTGATGGTTGTGGAGGATTGGGTTTTCTTCAATGGTCGGTTCATATTTCCCCCACAGAGTTGGTGCTTTGAGGAAGTGGAAAGATTGTGTGCAATGAATAGTAGACTATATACTCTTAGTTGTACTTTACACATGGGATGCAACTTGGCTATTGTTGAGATTTTATCATGGATATACTTGGCTTCTTGCCATTATTGTATTTGTACTATATTGTACTAATTATCACCTTGTAATTCACGGGACTGGTATAATCATGTTGTCTATTAATATATATGACTTTAATTGGAACTAAACTTGTAATGGAATTTTGATGTACTTGTTATATATGAGGTTCTCTTTGTCATTGACTATACATTTGTTATTTTATATTGTTGTGCACCAATGGAAGGATCCAAAGAAGCATTGTAGCAATTGTGATATTGATGGTCTTATCAATGCTTGGATACAAATTATAATTGGAATTATAGCCAAAAAAATCTAAAAAGGACTCCAAGAAGTCCATGAAAACATTTCAAAAAGTAGAGATAGAGGATAATTTAGATGTAGATGATAAGCTTGGATGCATATCTAGCAACACTATGAATATGTATAAAGAGCTTGATGAGATAAACACACTTTTTCTACTAAAATTGCTAGTTAAAAAAACTAGAGTAAATTTACTTTTAGATCATAGTACACAATGTAATTTAATTTATACTAAAATTGTAAGAAAACTTGGGTTGAAAACAAAATGATCATCCTCACCTATATTCATTAGGTTGGATGAAAAAGGGTGTGAAAATACAAGTAAATAAAAGATGTGAATTTTTGGTTTGGTATAAGATCACAATACATAGATAAAGTTAATGAGAATATAATTCCCCTTGATGCTTTTGATATGATGCTTGGTAGTCCTTGCTTGCTAGAAATGCAACTTTTATGAGGGGTACATATATAGATTGGTCAACGATGAGGTTAAATACATCATAAAAAGATACCAAATCAAAGTAAAAATTAAAATGTGTTCTCAACTCTTCAAGAAGTGTTCCATGAGCCCAAGGAGTTACCACCATGAAGGGAGATGGATCATGAGATACAATTGCTACCTAAATCTCCTTTAGCATAGAATCATTTTAACTTAGATGTAATATGTGCTAAGAGATAAACAAAATGTTCAAGGTGCCAATCGCACCACAAGTGTAAGAACATAGTATTGGCACCTCAAGTTGTTTGGATATATCTCAATACATACCACATCCAAGTTCAATTGGAACTGTAATAGTATAATAAAAGTTCTGATTTTTGATGAATAGGTGCGTCAGAAATCCACTAATTAGAAAATAATATACACATATTCACAAAAAAAAAAGGGTGGGTAGATACAAGATCACACCCCAAGAGTCAAACAAGGCAAAGCCCGGAAGTCATAAAAACAATAGAACAAAACCGCTAAGTGGCTAAAGCAGTAGCAGCCGAAGGAGGCTCCGATGACCCCATACATCAGTGGGACATCCCAGCCTTCATCTTTATCAACATCCTTGTCTATATATATATGTTCTTATAATATATTTCAGACTAAAAGCAACACAAACAATATAGAATTAGCAAAGGTTATTGAAACCATTTTTCTTTTTAATATGTGAGTCCTATTATGGACCCCTAAAAACTAATTATAAATCTCTTAACCGTTATTAGGAATTTATGATTTCAGTAAAAAGGAACCTATGGATTTATGACTTCACTAAAAAGGAACCTATGTATATTATATGCTTGGGTTGTAAATCAAATTAACATTTATTATGAGTCTTGTGATATTTCACTCCTCTCTTTAAAAGACTTCCAATAAACAGATTGAACAACAGCCTTCAGCAGTTAACCTAAGCAAGAGATGATTTAGATCGATCCAAAAATTCCCTTGCTGTTCCATGACCATAAACGATACAATATTAACCTGGACAAATATTAATCAGCTTAAATGGAAGATCTGATATGCTCAAGATAACATTATTATTTCAGGCCAAAAAAAACGTAGTAAATGAATAATGTAAGAGTAAACAATCTTTCAGAGATACTCTTCTCATCAAATCCAAGCATTGGCTTGAATGTAAATCCTTCTCTCATACTTCTTGCTAGCTGAGCAGCTTTCCTTTTTCTTCAACCATGCCTCTCTTTTTGCATTTCCTATTTTTTTCCCCATCCTCCAGCTTCTAGTCCAGAGCCCTACACAATTCCTGAAAACAAGTTCAATATCGTGACTCCTCCATGGCATCATAAACAAGGGCTTTAACAAAAACCCTGATACTTTATCTAAACAGTGATGTAAAAAATATATTATCATTTCATCCAAATCCAAAGCATGATGTAGCTCACCAAAAATGCATAAATAACATTCCTCCAGGGAAAGAACAGGTAACCTGATTCCTTCCTGACCTTACAAGTCTGATACATTGCAGTTTCTTATAGTGCAAGCCAGTGTATGAAGCTTGCTTCATTGCAATTTTTCACAAGAACATCACCTGTGTTTAAAACAATGGAATGGTTATCATCTCTCACACCAATTTCTCGTGCAAGAACCTTAGATGTTCTTGAGAGTTCTAATAGTTGTTCCACAGGACGTGTTTAACAGCCAAATGCAATTGCGACCTTCTCACCATGATGGCAGAGGAGTATATCGTTCAGCACAAATCTTCTATCTTGAATATGGCATCTGGCAAATTCATCGCCAGCAATTCATCAAGGAAAATTCACTGCCAAGTAAAATTCACCGCGAGTAATTCACCAAGTTTTTGAAATATATATTAAAAAATATTGGTGAATTGCTGGCAGCGAATTTTACTTGGAAGTGAATTTTCCATCGGTGAATTTTCCACGACGGTGAATTTTCCTTCGGTGAATTGCTGGCGATGAATTTTCCTAAAGCCCTTGAATATACATTGATGCCTTATCTCAAGATTATTACTCCAACTTCAGATGCATCTTCTGTGTTTGTAGGTGTGATCTGTCTTCTACACAAAAAGCATGTACCATTTTGTGGATTTCAATCCAACTACATCCAGGCAACTTTCTAATTCCTCTCTCTTTCATCAATTTCCTTACCTTATCAACATCACCCCACCTGCCTGCTTCTGCATAAATGTTGGACCAAAGTACATAAGGAGCACCACTTTTAGGATCCAATTCAAAAATAAGTGTTGCTACAAACTCTCCTAGCCCTATATTCTTATGTGATCTACAAGCGCCAAGCAAACACATCCACACAGCCACATCGGTTTTTAATGGTATTTTGATGATAAAGTTTAAGGCTTGCTCAAGATAGCCAGCACGGCCGAGAAGATCAACCATGCATACATAATGATCCATTGTAGGCATGATAGAATAAGTGTCACTCATGCAATTGAAGTACTTACAGGCGCTGTCCACTAGACCGGCATGACTGCATGCAAATAAGATACAAAGAAAGCTTACATGGTTCGGATCAGTTCCAGAGTGCTTCATTAGTTCAAAGAGTTTTAGGGAATCCTTACTATATCCATGCATTGCACATCCTGCAATCATTGCTGTCCATGAAATAACATTTTTTTGAGGCATTTTGTCAAACAACACACGTGCCTTCTGTACACTTCCACATTTGGCGTACATGTCTATCAGGGAATTCACGATTGCATCTTCAAAAAATCCGTTTTTTATTATTTTTTGATGGATCCCCATACCTTGCTCTAAAGCTCCAACTTTTCCACAAGCTGGGAGGATACTGGCAAAGGTTACTGAATCTGGCTTCATACCTGCCAATTGTATTTGCTTGAAAATAACCAAGGCTTTGTCGACAAGCCCATTTTGTGCATATCCTACAATTATTGCATTCCATGAAGCCACATCTCGACTAGGCATATTGTCGAACAATTCGTTTGCCTTCTTTATGCTGCCACATTTTGCATAGATATCTATCAGGGCAGTCACAACGACAACATCTGACAAAAATCCAGTTTTGATAACTTTTTGGTGGATTTGCATACCTTGTACTAAAGCTCCAAGTTTGGTACAAGCTGTAAGGATGCTTGCAAAGGTTAATGAATCTGACTTTATACCTGCCGATTGCATTTGTGTAAAAATCTCCAAGGATTTGTTAAAAAGTCCATTTTGTGTATATGCTACAATTATTTCATTCCATGAGGCCAAATCTCGTTTATGCATCTTGTCAAACAATTGAGTTGCTTTCTGTATGCTTCCACATTTTGCATACATGTCCAGCAGGGCATTTGCGACTATAACTGTCGACAAAAATCCACATTTGATTATTTTTTGATGGATTTCCATACCCTGTTCCAAAGCTTCTGCTTGTGCACACGCTGGGAGGAAGCTGGCAAAGGTTGTTGAGTTTGGCTTTACACCAGCTACTTGTACCTGCCAAAAAATATCCAAAGCTTTATCAACAAGCCCATTATGTGTGTATCCTGCAATCATTACATTCCACGAGGTCGCATCTCGTTGAGGCATTTCATCAAACAATCCTTGTGCCTTCTGTATGCTTCCACATTTTGCATACATATCTACCAGGGCAGTTACTACAACAACATTTGACAAAAGTCCATTTTCAATTATTTTTTTATGGATTTCCATTCCCTGATCCAAAGCTTCCATTTTAGCACAAACTGAGACTATACTTGCAAAGGTTGCTGAGTTTGGTTCTATCCCTGCCAATTGCATTTGCCTAAATATTCCCAGGGCTTGTTTAACTAGCCCAATTTGTGTAAATCCAGAAATAATTGCAATAAACGAAACCACATCTCGTTGAGGCATATTGTCGAACAATTCACGTGCCGTCTGCATCCTTCCACACTTTGCATACATGTCAATCAGGGTATTCATCACAATTACGTCAAATTGAAATGCACATCTGATGATTTTTCCATGTATCTGCAAACCATGTTTTAGAGACGATGCGTTGGTGCATACAGGGAGAAGAGTGGAGAAGGTGAAATGATCCGGTTGGACCGCAGTTCGTTGCATTTGGTGTAACAGTGTGAATGCCTCCTGAGGAATTCCATGCCTTTGGTAACCTGCAATTATCATATTCCATGAGAACACATCTCGTTTAGTCATGTGATTGAAAACTTGGCGAGCATCCACCAAACTTCCGCACTTCTCATACATGTTAATCAGCCTGTTTTGCCAAAATGTGTTTGTGGCAAACATATATCCTCTGTCATTGATTTCAGAGTGGATTGGCTTACCCTCTGTAAGGGTTTTGTCGGCAGTGAAGGCATGTAATAGATGAAGATATGTAGAAGAATATACAGAAGTGTTGTGGATATTAAGCAAAATGTGTTGCACCTGCTTCAAGGGACCTTCTCTACAGAATGCTCTGAGATTTTGAGTGTGATAGGGAATTGATGACATTGTATTTTGTTATCTTATGAAGCTTTCTGGTAGAATATATCCATAGCAGATCTCCATCTAGAACCCAACTCGCGGAATTTTTTTCCTTTCGAGTTAGGAAAGAACAAAAATAGGAATAGCAACGATAAGATTAAGTCAAATAATAATTTGTTTCTATTGGCGAGGCTGAGCAACATGTAATTGCAGAGTAGGAGAGAATGGAAGCGCCTATAGCTCAGCGGTGACAGAGTGAAACTCTGAGGTGGTGGGCTCGTGTGAATTAGGATTTTGAATCCTTTCAAACTATTATCAAGTCAATGCCTGCAAAAAAAATTGTAGGATTGGAAGTGGTATCTAGACATCCTATTGGAAGGGTTGGAAGTGGTATCTGGAGACCCTATTTAGGAATCACAAACCCTTCCAAGGTATTCTTGGTTTTGTCTTCACCTCCAATCCAATACCACTTAATTGGCCACAGGTTTCAAATAGTTTGGCCTACCATTTTGGAGTCCAAACTAGCTCATTTTGTTTGGTGTCTCCTATATTAGGGTCCTCACATTGGATCTCATCTTAGTTGTTTGGAAGATTCCAACCCCTTCTATCCATTTTGCGAACATTTGGAAACTCTAAAGCATCTCTTCTAGTTTTCCCATGGACCCAACTTGCATGGAACTAGATAAATGATTTATTCAAGTCTTTCAAAACATAGCTTTTTTCCTATCATGTGATTCTTATAAGTGATGGGCCTAAGATGCCTATGAGATTTAAGCCTAAATTTAGTATGCCTTAAGAGTGGAAATTTTATTCAATATATGGAAAGATAGAATACTACTTTATTTTTATGTTCTATAATGAATGCACATTTCTTTTTGTATATTAAAGTCATTATATGCTCTAATATTATGTTATAGATTTAGGTGTAGGACAACAAGATTGTTCAAGAGGTTTCCCACTTGCAAACAATTATCAAGCATTAGGCCAATTCCTCTTGTACTATTGTTCATATGTCACATTCTCCTTTCAACAAGGATGCTTCTTCTCAATGAAAGTGTTGGCATGATCATAGAAATACTATTCATTTAATGCATGGATCTCATGGACTCTAAGGATCCCATCAATGGGGACATCATGGTTGACCTCTCCCCCACTATGTGGATAGTCTTTTAGCATGATTGTGGCCTCTCTGGTTAGCATGAAAATGAGAAGTTTCCTTAACTAGACCTTTCTATTTCACTTGTTTACACAACTCCGATTAATTCGGAAGAAGAAAAAGACAAAGAGGACACTAGATCAATGGCCAAGATCTCCTAAAAGGCTAGGGAATACCCCTTAGTAATGATACTTCTCCTTCTCTCACTAGTATTTAACTCTTGTTAGTGGTGTGTTTGTTTGTTTCTAGGCCCCACATTGACTTTTGGGGGTGTGATTCCATTCCACCTTTTTTTATGTAAATTATATATCACATTTTTATTTTTTTAATATAAAAGTGCATTGTTTATCATATTAAATAGTTGGTTATTAAACATAATATGGCAATGTAGAAACTATAAAGGATGTTCTTTAAACATTAGTAAGATTTGTAGATTCTCTTTTTTAAACATTCTATAAATTATAAGGGATGAGGTGAGATTCTATTCCATGTGAATAATATGGTAGAGATGCTCCAAATATCATTTGCCCTTATAATGGGGCCTCGTGTAATCATTTAGTTAAATATTTTTAAGGCAATCTTTTAATTTTTTAGGAGCTTTTTCTAAGGTTGGTGCTCTCATGGGTCTCATATTTTTCTTTGTATTTATAGATGTTTTAGTTTTAATATATAAATATGCAATATTTTTTTTGTTTTCATTAAAATTTGTAAAAGTAAGTTTTAGACGGTCATCTTCTCCCTCATTCATATGATTGTTGGGTCTAATCACTCCACTCCATTAAGAGACCAAATCAAATGGATCCATCCACTACTAGCATGGTCAAGCTTAATTTTGATGGCACATCTAGAGGCAACCATGGGCCATGAAATGTTCATCTAATATTTAAATGGGAAGATGATAAAGACAACTTCTAAGAGACTCTAGCTAGGCACCAATAATGAAGCTCAAGCTAAAGCTTTCATCATGGACCTAAATTTGGTAAAATCCTACAACATTGACTTTGTTGTCATTTAAGGGGATCTCATTGTTTAATAATTAGCATAAAATTGTCAATTCTCCAATTAAAAAATAAACAACATTCTCAATGAGGCATATGATATTTAAGATGATCTATCTTTCTCCATACACCATTTTTATAATGGAACAATGTTTTCAATTACATTTCTAACCAATGGATAGATAGCAAAAATGATTTAATCATTGGAAGTGAATTGTTCTATTGACTAAATCTTGGAAATGTGTGGGATGAGAAACATCCTTGAGTGTAAATTTTTGGTATTATTTTATCTTTGTCAACCTCTCACAATCACCTCTAGTAACTCTAGCATTTTCATCAATATCGAGGTTTTTCTTTGTCAAGCTCTTGTAATCACATCATCAACATATTTATTGCAAATAATTTAGTATATTTATGTTATGTTTGCTCAATTTATGGAATTGAAGCATATCTCTTTTGTTCATTTTTTAAAGTAAAAAATAAAAAGAGTGGGCCCTTATCCCATACTTTATTGATAAAAAAATATTAGAGAGAAATGTTTAAAAAGTAGGTAAGAAAAAATATGCACCCATGAGGAATATTTTTATTAAGAAATGGCTGCATAGTTCTAGTCCTCACCCTCCTCCCTCCATTCACCCGCAACTAAATTTCTAATTCTAAAATTGTAGTTGCTTCATAATTTTAGGAGAAGATTCTATATTATAATTTATAGTTAAAATAATTATATTAGACCACTTGTTTATCTAAAAAATAAGAAATTGCATGGGACCATGAGGTTAGCTAAAAGAGGTCTTAATGCACCTAAAGCTTACCAATTACTAAAATTTTATCCAAATGTTCATCCTCTCAACGGAAAATAGTTAGCCAACTCAAGTATGTGTAACGATTTCTCTTTTAAATATAAGTTGCTAAGTATCAATTTAAGTTAATGTATCAGGTAATGGTGGAAAATGCATACCTTCTATTTTTCCTATTTCATTTTGGACTCACTTTGGAATGGTTTCTCTCCATGTGATAATAAATATCTAAGATTTTGCACATGACTCAGTTCATACTTACTCTCATTTTATCTCATCATTAGGAACCAATTCCAATCTTCAAACCTATCATTTCCTAGCTCAATATTAGATCCACAATTGCATAGATGACCCTAATCAAATGAACAATTGAAAAAGTGGCACCAACTAATTTCATATTTAAATGTTGGGACCACTCATTTCCCTCATCTAGATGTTATGTGTTGAATTGAAGTGTAAAATATTTTACTTGCACCCTTGGCATGCTATTTAAGGAATCAATCTAATTCGTTTTAAGAATCTAGGAAATATATGGAATGAACACTTTTTTCACACATCGAGGAGCATTAAAATAGTTATCTAGTGATATCATCTTTGAATTAAAATTGTAGGGTATATTACATGAGTTCTTATTGACGTTGATCATTACTCAAATCAATGACTCAACATCCTTACACGGTTTGACATAAGGAATATACTATCCCCATCACTTATAAAATTCCAACCACACAACCAAGTTTTTATACAAGTTTAGAGGTGAAGGTGAATAATTTTCAAGATTGAAGGTTGTCTTAGATTATAATTATGTAGAAAAATAAAAGAAAATGTATTGTAGAATCAATATGTATTTGTAAAAGTGAACTAGATACAAAAATAGAATATTATTAATTATGACGCACTCAACTAATATGTCCTAATTTTTTGTTGTAGGAATGAATGATATAAAACACCTAATAAAGTCTAATTATATGTAAGACTCGTAAGAAAAATGAGGATAGAAAGAAAAAATAAGAGCTAAGTGCCTTGTTTTATTTATTTAAATTCTAAGTGTTCAATGCAAAATTTTATTAGTCTCAACTTATATTCATATGATATTTATTTATCAATGCTTATTTAATATATTTTTCCTAGGATCTATATAAAAAGGTATTTTGTTTCCCTACATTTTGGTATACTTGTTCACTCTTACACCACTTTAGTGTTTTCTCCTAGGGTTTATTCTCTTATAATAAGGCTTCAAACATGATTTTTTTTATTATATACCATTTATTACATATCTAATTAGGGTTTGGAACCACCATTTATTATTCTATTACTTTATTATGATTAGGGTTTGAATTTGATCCTTATTTACCCAGCCTTTGGATTGTACAAATTATTAATTAAGCATTCATTACAAACTCTCATAAACCATTACATTTAGCTTGCATCCATGTACACCTCATTGGATTTCCAGTATGTTCCTTCACTTTATGTAATTAGATTCTTCCATCCTTGATACTTGTGCCATTATATCCTATGGATGGGGCTACATTCACCATGAATATGTTAGCCATATTTATGAACCTATATCCTTTGTAGAGTTTGTGATTCTTATCCTTATTTTTTTACTATCCTCACCTCACTTATTTTTGAGCTCCACTTGGACACTCCTATTCCCATAATTATCTATGTTACTTTTGAACACATTTCCTTCTCTCACTCTAGATCATGTTATAGATACACCATGTACATGAGATATTTAAGATGATTCTACCCCCTTGTGTTACATTATATATAATGATATAATTTCTCTAGGTGAATAATTATTAAAGAGGGAATTGATTATTCTAGTGATGCTTCATTGTATACCAAGTCATTTTTTCTTGCTAATTATGAGTATGTAAATGATGATATTATTGTTGTTAACAAATGTTTCAACTCATAGTAGCAACCTATCATGGCCTTCTATTGGCTAAAGATTATGGGGTCTCTAAACTATGGATTGAAGGGGATTCCATTAACATTATAAAGTGTCTTCTGAAGAGTAACCCGTCATCATGGTCTATAACCCGATTAATGATTCTATCTCTATCATTAATACTTTTGATGAGGTGAGAATTACTCACGTGTTTAGGGAGGCGAATTCGTTGGCTAATGGGTTAGCTAATCTAAGAGTGATGGCTCGAATTAATTGGAATACTTATGATTCCTTGCCACTTAATCTTTAGAACATATACAATTATGACCAATTGTCATGTCAATGATGCGGTTAAGAAGGGAGAAAGGCTATTTTATTTCTTCATTAGCTCTTTTTTGCACGTTTTGTTTAGTGCATGCTCTTTTAATTATTGATTTTTAGATGTTTGTGAGATTATGGGCTGGGAGCGAAGGTATGGCAGTACTTGGTTTGGCAGGGTCACACGTTTTGTGGGTATTTTTTGCTTCACCTTGTGGTTTGTTTGCCTAATTTTGCATGTGCAGAAGATCAAAGAGCAGGCGGAGTGTTGTTTGTTGCTTGTTGCCATGGGATGTGCCCATTGTAGAGTGGAGCTGAGCTCTTGTGAAGAGTTTATTAGTAATAAAACTGTTTGGGAGCATCTGGAGAAGGGTGGAGTCTGCCCCTATTTGTTGAAGCTCCATGGTCCTAACCCTGAAGTGACGAAGGCTTTTGTTAGTCGGTGGAACAACATGGTTTTGTGCTATCAGGTCATGGAATTCAACATCAATGAGGAATAAATTGTTGAGGTAACTAGTCTTCAAAATTTTATAGAGATAGGGTTGCAGCCAAGACAACCCTAGCCAGTTTCTTCAAAGGCTCAAAGAAACAGAAGCTTAAGTTTATTGGTAGCGGTGGGTATGCACGCAAATCTATTAAGTCGCTTTGGAGGGACATTTCTTTGGCTATTATGTAGTTTTTCACTTTGGAGGGTAGGCATTCTATTATCTGTGGCTATCACTTCATGTTATTGAATCACTTCCACCATAACTCTTAGGTTTCATTTCCTTTTTACCTCCTTTCAATGGAAACTAGTATCAAGGATCATAGGAAGAACCCTAGGAAGGTTATTATCCGTGAAGGCCTTATGAATCTCATTTTTTATCACATTAAGATGAAGGTGTTACCAACTACTCCTAAGACCCCAACTCATAAAAAGGGTGGCAAAAATACTGGGTATGATACTGGTGAGTTGGTGGATGAGTGGGAAGGGGATTTTGAGGAAGATGACTCTGATTATGAGGAATTTTTAGAGGAGTAGTGAGTTTTTTTATGATTATGAGGATTCAAAATCCTAGTCTATGGGTTATGAAACTGATAATGAAATGAAGGAAGTTGTGGTGTCATTGATGAAAAAGAATGTGAAGGGGAAGAAAAGATGGCCCAAGAAAGAGAAGCGTGTTGTCAAGCAGATGGGGGATGATTCAAGAGATGCGGAGAATTCCCTTGTTCCTGATGTTAAACATGGTCTGGGTGATGGCCTTGAGGGTAACGAGCATCCTATGGAGGATATTGAGTAGGACAATGAGGGTATTGTGTGTTCCAAGGGGGTTGGCCCTAACTAGGCTGAATTTGATTCTTCTATTGGTGCTGAGCGGGTTAAGGGGAGTGATGTGAAGGGAGAGCGGCTTGAAATTCTAGATGAATTTGTGGATATGCGTAATAAGAACCATGTGAAAGTGGAGGTTATTGAAGTTGAGGATTCCCTTGCCGAGGAGGATTTGGAGGGAAAAACCAACTTGTTGAGAATGTTGGTTCTCAAGCTGTGCCACCGGTCAATTGGGAAGAAGTTAACATGGACCTATTTTGTAGAATGGCAGAGGATGAAACTCATAATTTTCTCTTTCTTATGAAGTGGCTTTTCTTAGAAGTGAAGGAGCTCAACGTCCAGCTTAAAAACTGGCAATATGTCTATGTTTTGATATTAGGAAAAACAAATTTTGAAGGGATCCAAACCCTTTACAACCAAAAAGCCAAACTGCTTAAAACAGCCAAAAAGACCAGACTGCAGAAAAGACAGCCTGCAGTCAACAAAAAACCAGCTCCCAAACAAGCACCATTAGGTTTTACAATTCGAGTTTCGCTTGTTGGAGCGAAGAGTCATATCGAAAGAAGGCCCAGAGGGTTTAGATTTTTTTCCAGTAACAGTAGTCCAGCCTTCTTCAACTTGTGCCGCCTTAGCCTGCCAAGCCAGCCCAACAATTTCCTGAGGATGAAAATCCGCAGCCCTAGAGGTAACATCAAAGTTCACCTGAACAGGTGTGGAAATGACCGGAGAGCCACCAGAGATGGGAAACGAAGTACCATCAGTAGAGGCAGAAACCGGTCTTATCGTTTGCTCAATATGATTTATCATGGTAGCTCCCCCAGCGGAGGAAGGAGAAACCCCAGCAGTCGAAACCCCAACAACCTGTGAATCAGAAGCCCCAGCAGCTTGTGAATCAGCAACCACCACCTCAGAGAAGCTCCTTGGCTGATCAGATTTCTTCTCAACCGTGTAATGTTGTAGAGAAGCGCCATTCCACCAAGTAGTTGTCTTTGTCTTCTTCTCGAATCCACATTGCGCAGCAGCATGTCCTGTTTTGAAGCATCTTCTACAGCGGAAAGGGACCCCCTCATAATCCAACGATTGGATCCAAGACCCCCTAGAAGATTTTAAGAGAACCTCAGCGGGCAGTCCTTTTGAGACATCAATTTCAACAAGTATTCGGGCAAAGGTAGAGTGATAAAGATCATAAGATTCATTGTCCACAAGTAAGAAATCACCTAGGGCATCCCCAACCTCCTCCAGGAGAGAGAAATTCCAAAGGTGAAGAGGGAGATTAGGCAAAGGACCCAAATCGGGATTTTATTGAAGGTTTCAGAAGCTGGGTTAAAGTTGGAGTGCCAAGGTTTAATCATCAGAAGGTATTTGTCCTCCCAGCTGAAGAAATTATCACACAAGATTTTGTCTCTATCTAAGGTATTTTCAAACTTAGCAACAAAAAAACCTTTGGCCATTGGGAAGATTTGAACTTTACCAGTGATGAGGGGCTCCCATTCTTTGGAGATCCAAGAGTGCAGCTGAGGAAGGCTTGGCCAAAAGCCCCTAAACCGACAGATCACCCCTTGAGCAGAAAGCTCTGCTACACTATCACTTATTTCTTCTGCTATCTCGTCCTTAATCTTCACTGTGATGGAGTTTTTCACAGGGATGAAACCATCAAAACTCTGCCTAATATTCATATATGATCTAGGTGCATGCACAGATGAGCCAACACCCTTTGACTCTTACAGCCACCATGACCACCAAGCACCCTTTCAATGAAAGAACCCACCCGCCCGGACTAGTGCCCCGGTGAGAGCCTCCAAAAATAGAAAACTCCCCACTAGATTCACTGGAGCGAGAACTCCCCAAATTATAGTTGTGTTAGTGCATGACGTCAAAAGGAATGGTGAATTAAAGGTAAGGTCAAGAATATGAATGTTATTCTTGATAGACTTGTTGTTGATGCTGATAGACTTGGTAAAAGTCACGAGGATAAGATAACCTCCCTAGAAATGGTTGTCCAAAAGATTATTGAGGAGAGGTTTGTGAATATGGAGGAAAGAATTAGCAAGATTAGTGATGACTTGCAAGCTATTGTTTGTGTTAGTAACAAGTCTTTGAAATCTACTACTAAGGGTCTCTCAATTTTAATTGAGAAAGCTATAAAGTGGACTGGAAAGTCTCTGGATCTGGGAGATCATGAGAAGGCCATTAATGAAGTTAACTACATGAGTTTGGAGGAGAAGATTGAGGATATTGGCCCCGATGTGGAGAAGAATTTGGAGGCTAGCCCATGCTTGAGAACGAGGAGAAAGATTAAGAAAAGGGCTGCCATTTTGTTTGAGGATCTGAAGGATGTGGTCGAGATGCATGAGGGGGTCATTGCTGAAAATATGGCCTTGACCAATGTTCTTGATAAAATATTGTAGTTTTGTTGTTGTTTTTGGTTGTTCAGCCTTGTTGCTAATGTTTTGTTGTAGGTTTGCTAATAGGTTCTCTGGTTTTATCTTTAGTCAGCTTTTTGTTTTTTGTGGGTTGTAGGTCTTAATGTTTCTATCTTTTTAGTAGCTTCTCTCCATTGTAAAGGGTTTTGGGGCGCCTTAATGTTTCAACTCGAGGATTCAACCCTTTCATAGATTATGAAATTTGAAGCATAATTAAACCAATGTACACATGTAAGGACCCACTAACTAGATAGATAAAAGAGTGTAGTTTAATTTCAAAGAAAAACTAAGATTTTGTGTGTATTTTTAACCTAATATATTTTGGGAATTCTAAGTCATTTAATCTATTATTTAATAAAAATTACAAGTGAGAACAACTATCTAAATAAACTACCTCACATTACAAATCAAATATGTGGTCGATGATTAATCTAAAATACAACTAATTTACTAATGAAGACAACATTTGTGAAGTTGCCTCAAATGATAAGTTAAAATGAATCGCTAATTTGTCTAATGTATGATCAAATTACTCTGTCATGAGTGCATTTTTAAGGAACACCATGAATGTGTTATAAGAAGAAATTATAATAGTAATTTATTAATCAAATGTTTAGATGACTGCTAATATTATTGTGCTAACCAAAGGAAAGAACTAAAATAAACAAAACAAAAAATTATTATAGTTACAAATTTTGATATAATAATCATATTATAGAATAATACAAGTGAATCATCCAAAACCAATTATGTACAAGATATTTTATTGAAGATAAAAAAATACAATATGATGAATTGTTATGAGCAATAAACTATTTTGAAAAAATGTATTGCAAATAAAAAATAAAAAGTCTATTATCCATGTAAACTACATGAGATTCATCAAGCAAAATTATAGTCTAGATATTGGAGGCCCCATATGATTACAAGTATGCCTCAAAATTATCAAATGATTACTCTTGATACTATATCAAATAACCAATTTAAAAATTAATAAAAACTTGGATATACCTAAATTCCATTAAAAATGAGTTGTTCCCTCAATCAAATACCCAAAATCTTTCTCATTGAATTAGAGTAGTTTGTATATATATGTTATTTTATAGATATCTACATCAAGTCATCAATGTCCTTTTAAATCCTTTTAGTTATAATTTGTGTATAAAAATGAATTTATAATTCCAATATTAAGAAATGTAAATCACTTAAATATCTAAAAGGCAAGTGGTTTTAATGATCAAAGACTTTTGTCACTTTATACCTTAAAATTTATTTATAAATTTAAGTTATAAAATAACATATTATAATGACAACATAGATCACGTATTTAGAAACATATTAAAGTTATATTAGGACATTAAAACATGGTATACATGATTTAAAAGATCACTTTTACCTTCTAAGACATAGGAAAATTAATACTTTGGAAAATATATAATAATGATACAAATATCTCTCAAGGATTTCATGGGTGGGAGGCTACATTAATCTACATTATAAGCCAAAAGCCAAAATGGATCAAACTCTTTGCAAAATCTTTGAGATGGTACACATTGTGACTACACTCATCAATAACCTCATATGGCCCAAGTCATAAGGGATCAAACTTCCCATGCTTTCCTTTGTCCTCAGATCTAGCATTCCACAAGAGCACTAAGTTTGTAACTTGAAAGTTTCTTTGAATTTATTTATTTTCAAATAGATGCTTCCTTATTTTCTTTTGTGATAAGGTCTTCTCATGTGCAATTCTCTCATTCTCATTTCTATCAGATCCATTAATTTATTAGATATTGTACCATGTTCTTCTCCACTAACATCCTATAATATCTAATATATAGGTAGCCTATATTTATTAGTATCTTGGTATCTATCCCACAAGAATGCTCTTACCAATAGAAGCCATGTAAGTCACTCTATTAGCCCATAGAGCATACTTCAACATGTTTCCCCACATTTTCTTGTTTGTTTCCAACATCCTTTTGATGATATCAACATATTTATCTTGTTTTTGGACTTATCTTGTATATTTCCATGGGGATGATAAGGGAAAGAGTGTATTAGATCAATTCCATATTTTGTGCATACATATGAAATATCATGTGATTTGAAACACATGATATTATCCATAATGATTCTTATTAACACACCAAATATTTTGATAGTGTTGTTCAATATAAAATCCATTACCACCTTGGATGTGGCATTATGGGTTAGTATTGCCTCAATCCATTTGGTGAAATAATTGGCAACCATAAGAACCTATTTGTATCTATTATTTTTTATTTTTTAAGTTTCCTCTATGAAGTATTTTCCCCAATGTTATAAGGGAGCTTCTAAAGTCACAAATATAAGAGGGAAAACACCTACAAACTTTAACTTACTTGTGAATATATGATAGGAATTACACCTCCTCACTCTTCTAGCCACATACTGGAATGGAAATGTCCCCAAATTCCTCAATGGTATTCATCCATCAAATTTCTGGACTCTTCTTGGTTAAGGCACTTGAGTGGCAGTATGTTTGGATATCTCCATGCTAAACTATCACATATTTCTATGATTGTATCTTGAGATTTATTTGTTGGTGCTTATTCATCCTGAAAGGAAAATTCTTGCTCTAGATATATAATACGATATCCTTATACAAGGATCATCCTCTAATGAGCAGAAAGTATGTGCACAATTTGTATCAATTTTATCGACTTCAACTACTATATTCACATTTTCCATGAGTTTAGCCAAGCCTTGGCTCCTTACTAGCTTTGTTGTTGTATCTCAATGTCATATTCCTAGTTCTTATTGATCCATCTACACTCTTTCTTGAGGCCTCTTGTTGAGTGAAAAATGCATTTTACTATTGTGTGTGGAAAATACTCTATTATGTTTTCTCCTATTAAGTATGGCCTATAATCCTTGACTACTTTAACTAAGTCATAAGCATGTTTTTCTATTATATAATATTTAAATTCTACCCCTTAAAAAGACTTACTAAATATTGTAATAGGTTGTTTGTATGTATCCTTATTATTTTAGAGTACCACAATATCAATAGTATGAAAGGAGGAAAATGGGAAGAGTTAGAAGAGTTTAGAATAATCAAGGCTTATCAAGACCATTACTTCCCTAATGGGTTCCTTTATCTCCAAAAATTCCTCTATTGTTTCATCACTCCATTTGATTTATTTCTTTTTCTTCAACATCATGGAGACCACTTTGGTCCTCTCAACAAAATTTGGTATGAACCTCCTTCAAAAGTTGATATACTCAAATTAGTCCTACACGCCCTTGAATATTTTGGGCCTAGGAATAAGGTAAATTTCATTTAATATTTTAAAATAAATCCTTACCCATCCTTGAACACAATGTGCCTTATTAGCTTACCTTCTTCTACACCAAATATAGCCTTTTTAGGTTTAAAAAATCCCATATTCAAGGCATCTTTTAAATATCTACTCCAAGTGCTTGCAATGATAGTTTTTATCCTTGGATTAGGCTATAAGGTCATCTTAGTTAAAATCCATATTTTTTTATATGAGCCCTACAAATGCATTTTCCATGGCCCTCTAGAAGGTTGACCCTACATTCTTGAGCCCAAATGATATTCTCACATATACATAAGTACCCTAATGATTTCTAAACATTGTCTTGTGTTTTTTAAATTCCTTGAACACCACTTTTTTATATATTGAGAATCCATCCATCATGGAAATTATTTCAAATCCAATGACCGTCTACAATAGGTGATATCCATGCTGGGGAGAACATACTTGTCCCTGTCATACTTGACATTCAGATTCCTAAATTATACATAATCTAATCTCCTCATTCTTCTTATTAACCGAAATAAGATTATATACCCACTCAAAATACAAAATTGGTTTGATTATGCTCCCATCCTTAGCTTCATTAATTATTTACGCATCTTAGGTGCAAGAGTGGGATTCATTGGTCTCTACTTTTATTAGAATATTCTAGATTGATGTTGAGAAAGAGCCAAATTTAAATCAAAATTGGATGCCCCAGAGCGGAGTAAACAATTTTTAACCTATTAATCTAATCTAAATCAACAACATAAAATAACTCAATAATGTCTCATACAAAATTTCTATACATTTTCAAATTTTCATCTTTTGTTACATAGAATTGTGTTTACCTATTGAGTGGTTTAGAAACAAAATCTAATAATTGTTATGGACTTAATCCCATGCATGTGAGCAACATTCAAGCCCAACAATGAAGCCTACATTTTGAAATGTTGTTAGCACATTTGAATGTCAAAATAACTATATATTTAAATTTTTCCATTAGGTAAAAGAGGAACAACCCCAACGCTAGAACCTATTTGGAACATGCATTGTCTAAGAATATAGTCCACACCTCATTCGTATCTATATGAGAACTAGAGAGTGAGAGATTTAGCAATCTCACTATTTTATTCTTCACAATATCCAATGAAGTGATCAAGCCCAACATCAATACAATGCACTTGATAATGTATAAATATTATCATCATTGTTATTATATATGTACTTGTGAGACTTTCATAGTAATAAAATGTATTTACTGATTCTCATGGTTAATGACATGCATAGTATGGGAATGTATTTTTTATTCTTAAATTAAGAACAAAAAATCTATAATTTTCTTTTTGGGGATCAATACAACTAGATTTTCTTTTACAAGCCATAGTCAACCTCTACAAGCTGTCTTTTTATGTCCTTATTAATTTTATTTTATTATATTTGTCTTTTGCCTTGAGAGTTACCATAGTTGAAGGCTGAAAGAAGAGAAAGGAAAGTATCTATTTTTGAGGACTTATAATCACATTATGCAAACGTACTTTTCACCTAGCATATCCAATCGTACAAATGGAGATTTTATGCTTTATTATATTAGTTTTAATTTTTAATTAGTTTAATAATATAACTTGTGAAAAAGGTATTTAGATCTAGCAGGTTTAATTTGTTAGAATTTAGTTTAATTATATTTGTATACTAAAAACTTCAAGATTTGTGTGCTTTGAAAGCATTCTTTCAAAATATTTTAAAAATTGGTTTCTTGGTTTAAAGTTCTACTTCCAAGTACTCTCTTATTTTGAAAAGTTCTTCATCATTTGGATCTTTGTTTCAGTTCTTATAATATTTCAATTAGGCAAAATTAGGTGCACAATCAAAATAAATTGTGGTGGTTCCCTAGTGGTGGCATTCATTTCAAGCATATGGCTTCATATCACATACATTGGTTGAGATATATGACATCCATTGCAATAGGGGATTTACGAACAATGGGAGTAGTGCAAGTTCTATATGTTGGTTGTAGTGTTGCAAGATTTTCAACTTATATTTGTGAATTTGATATATAGACAATGTCATTTGCTCCAAGAGATGAGCTCATGAAAATTAAATTTAGTTTTCTCTTGAACAAGGAATCATTGCCATGATTGCAATTCCAAGAAAACAACTAGCCTATCCAAGCAATTCATTTGAAATAATTCATTATTCACATTGTCGTCTTGATTGACATGAAAATGATAGTATTCTGCTAAAAGAAGTGGATCAATTTTTGGGAGCTAAGGGGTACTTTGTCTATTCTACACCACCTACTTACAAAAAGGATAATGACTTCCCACTTCAAAGGAAGGTTGTAGATGTTGCATAAACTGGTATCAATCAATCAATGTGATTGTAGTTTTAAATATTTATATGGAAGAATTTTGAATGGATTTAAGGGTGAAAGCATTATTGATCATCTCAAAATACATTTGGGGTAAGAATGTAAGCCTCTTAAGACTCTACTCAAAATTAAGAGCAAAGAGTGATATCTCTATTATCTTTGTAAACTAGGTCATGGCCATTTTCACGTCTACAAGAGGGGAAAGCAACAATGTGAATGGAGGCATTACAAAATCAAAGGACCATGGAGGAGACAAATTCATACTCATCTCTTAAAAGTGCCATGGAGTCTATTTTTGTCTCTCCTTACTCTTTCTAATTTGTTATTACTTTTTGAAAAGTGACTTAAGGTAACTCAAGTTAGGAAGTAAGCCTTACTTTTGGAAACCTAAAGCAAAATATAACCAAAATAAGGTTTATTTTAAATTATTACTTTCCAGGAAGTAGCTTTTAGTTAGTTATGGGTTGGAAAAACTATAAATGCAATCATTTTGAATGTAAAAGGGTTTTTTTTGGTAATGGGATTCTCACATCATTTACAAAAGCAAGGGAGTTGTAGAGCTCTCCTTTTTGGATTGAATAAAAAATGATTAGGTTGATCATAGAGCCAATATATTGTCTCTTTATGCTATAGTTTATTCATGTGTCTAATCTATAGTCTTTTTTTATATTTTCAGCCATGTATGAAATTCAATGTTTTCCTATATACAACTATGATGAAATTATATGTAGGTTGTAGGTTTTTAATCAGTGAGATGTGAAACTCTTGGTAAACATATCTTTTATTTGTTAGGTGATATTTCCTCTTTGAAACCCTAATGGTATATTTCATATTCAAATGTTCTTCCCTAGGAAGTGGATCTTGGTATTGATTCCTTTTCATTATGTAATTTTAGTTATCATTTTTCTATTTTAGTTGCCTTGTTTCCTCTATGGTTAAAAGCATGCCTCAAAAACCACAAAATCATATCATATGAGGACGCTATCCCTCTCAAACATAAAGGAAAATTGTTCATCCTTAATGACTTTTCGAACTGTTGGAATGCTTGTTGCTGCCCATTGGATGAATCACATCAAAATTACGGTGACAAATCTCTTTACCTGCACATGGGTATGCAATTCTCATGTGCATGCAATTCTCACCATTACAAACTTTATGCTTTTAATTGAGTTGCACTAGAGATAAAAACTTCAATTTTCATGGCTCGACTAGCATGTTTCAATTCAGCTAACACAATATTTTCCTCTCTACATTAGAGTCAACTAGATCTCACACGTATGGCTTAGAATAGCCACACTCTTTATTGGTGATTTCAACCATCAGATCAGCCTCTCCATAATTCAATTTACAATTCGATACTATTTCAAATGAATATTGAGATGCAGAATTTGAAAAACTGTAGCACAGTCATGGAAATTTTAGCTTTCATGGTATTAGCTTACTCCAAAGTGCTCCCAAATTTTCTCACAAGCACCTGCCAAGAAAAATAGAGCAGCTTCCCTCCATATAATTATTGCCTAAAAGGGATCTTTTCAATTCCGAGAGAACATCTTGCAGTTATCCAGTCCTCTCCACTAAGGAATACCGATAACCAAATTTGATCTAGCAGATTCCCTTATCAGGGTTCTAATTTGACACAAAATGTCCTTGGTATTCCATTCCTATATACAAAACAAAATCCACCTGAACAAACATATACTTTGTTTTAAAATTTAAACCAGTGGAAAAGGGTTTCAGCTGACATGAGGGTATTTAAGCCCCTCAAAGTTAGGTACCAAACACCAAGCCATTAATGTCCTTGGACAACTTTAGGGTTGTTAGGCACTAGGTTGACTTCAGGGCCGTTAGGCACTTGGCTTACTTTAGAGCTGTTAGATACCTGGCATGGGCACAACATAATATAGCCAAGTCAAAATGACCACCCAGAATGACAAAGGAGAAAAAAATAATCAATAGATCCTGTCGTTGTATCCACAATTTGTCTTGATTGCAGGCCCTTCACTCACATTTCGTACTGGCTGAGCAGCTTTCCTTTCCCTTCAAGCATTCCACTCCTTTTGCATTTCTCATCCTTTGGAATCCTTTTCCAGCTCTTCAGTCAAAAGGTGTACTGGATGCCTGGTAACAGTTCAATGTAAGAAATCGAATAAGTTAATAAACTGATTCCTTCTTACCACTGAAAGTCTGATACCATACACTTATGGTGCAAACCTGTTCTTACAACTTGCTTCCTTTATCATCACCAATAATCACCACAAGAGCATTGTCCATGTTTGAAATGATGGAAACGGTTTGCATCTCTCACAACAATTTCTCTTGCAACAATCTTGGAGATAAGCTTGGTTGCAGTGTGGCAATCCCTACACACACGAAGGTTCTTGGCAACTCTAATAGTTGTTCCAGGGGGTGTGTTTAGCAACCCAAATGCAATTGCCAACTTCTCACTATGGTGGCAGACAAGTAATTCCTTCTCCTCTTCCTCCACATCATTCACTACAGGTGCTGTATCCGGATTATACCCTTCTGCCTTCATCTCCCAAGACAATTTCTCCAGCTCTGCATAGATTTCCTCTGTTTGAGGGTGTGATCTGTCTCCTACACAAAAGGCATGCATCATTTTATGCACTTCAATCCAACTACATCCTGGCACCTTCCTAATTCCTCTATCTCTCATCAATTTCCTTACCATTTGCACGTCACCCTGCCTACCTACTTCTGCATAAATATTCGACAGAAGAACATAAGGCGCGGTATTATTAGGATCCAAATCAAAAAGGAGTCTTGCCACAAATTCTCCTAGAGCTATATTGTTATACGATCTACAAGCGCCAAGCAAACACACCCACACGGCCACATCAGGTTTTATTGGCATTTTGGTGATAAAGTTTAGGGTTTTCTCAAGATAGCCAGCGCGGGCAAGAAGATCAACCATGCATACATAATGATCCACTGTGGGCTCGATGCCATAGAAGTCCCTTATGTCGTGGAAATATTTACACCCACTGTCCACTACACCTGCATGACTGCATGCATATAGAACACAAATGAAGCTTACGAGGTCAGGATTGGTTCCAGAGTGCTTCATTAGTTCAATTAGTTTCAGAGCATCACTACTATAGCCATGCATTGCATATCCTGCAATCATTGCATTCCATGTGGCAACATCTGGATAATCCATTTTGTCAAACAATTCACGTGCCTTCTGTATGCTGCCACATTTTGCATACATGTCTATTAGGGCATTTGCAACTACAGCATAAGACAAAAGTCCGTTTTCAATTATTTTTTCATGGATTTCCATCCCATGCTCCAAAGCTCCTATTTTGGCACAAGCCGGTAGGACGCTGACAAAGGTTGGGAAGTTTGGTTTTATTCCTACAAATTGCATTTGCTTGAAAATCTCCAAGGCTTTTTCAACAAGTCCATTTTGTGTATATCCTGCAATGATTGCAGTCCATGAGACTACATTTCGTTGAGGTATTTGGTCGAACAATATGTGTGACTTTTGTATGCTTCCACATTTAGCATACATGTCTATCAGGGCAGTCGAGACTACAACGTCAGATAAATATCCACGCTTGATTACCTTTTGATGGGTTTCCATACCCTGTTCCAAAGCTTCAAGTTTGGCGCATGCTGGAAGGATGCTGGCAAAGGTTGAGTGGTCTGGCTTCACACCTGTGAATTCCATTTGCTTAAACATTCCTAAGGCTTTATCAAGCAGCCCATTTTGTACATAACCTACAGTCATAGCATTCCATGAAACCACATTCCGTTGACACATTGTGTCAAAAACTACTTGTGCCTTCTGTATGATTCCACATTTCCCATACATGTCTATCAGGGCATTCATGACCACAGTCGTCAAAAATCCCTTTTTAATTACATTTTGATGGATTTCCAGACCCTGTTCCAAATTTTCCGTTCTGGCACAAGCTGGAAGTATGCTAGCAAAGGTTGCGAAGTTTGGTTTTACACCTGCTAGTTGCATTTGCTTAAAACTCTCCAAAGCTTTGTCAACAAGCCCATTTTGTGAGTATCCGGCAATGATTGCAGTCCATGAAACTACATTCGGTTGAACCATTTTGTCAAATAGTTTGTTTGCTTTCTGTATGCTTCCACATTTTGCATACATGTCTATCAGTGCAGTCACAACTACATCATCT
>VDFB02018050.1:0-74992 GCA_007258455.2 Sequoia sempervirens
AAAATTCCATTCATAATGAATGTGAACAAAAAAGATGGAATCAAAGTTTTGAGAAAGATGAATCTATACCACAAAAGATGCCAACAGCTAAGAAGAGTCCTTAAAGCTCCTTTTTGTCTAAACAATAATTAAAATCATGGAATCTATCTCACAAATAACCTATTTCCAACCCAATTCTCAATCTTTATCCAAAGCCACAAGGATAGCATGAGGTTCCATTCAATTATTAGTACCAAATTTTGTAGTAGAAGAGAAAACATAAATAAACCAAACCATTACTATTGCACTTGATTCCCCCATTCCCAACTACACTAGGATTAATCATAACATACCTATCCACATTAGCTTAAGTTCACTTAGTGGGTTTAGTTGTATCACCTCATGGGTACATGACACATGCTCTCATACTTATCCCATATTTTCTACATGTGTCACATCTCTTGGGGTTAGTCATTATTTTACTTTCACCTTCCTACTCCTTCCTTGTCTTACATGTACAAGGAGATCATTGTACATTCATATACATTTGTCATGATTTTTTCAACTTATTCTTACACATGCATTCTCTTGTGGACATTCTTGAATATTGCAATCATAATTTGCTACTCCAACATGGTATCATGGTAATGGATTACAAGTTCCCATTTTTTTGAGAATCCAACTCTAAGTCCTATAGATGAAGTGTCGTGGAGCTGAATAAACATTGTCATTGAGTTCAAAAACTCAAAAAATGAAGAATAGATTTTTGTTTCATTAAAATCAATAAAATTGATTTTTTGTAATTTTTTAACCCTTGGACCTTGTATTGTACATTTTCACAACCATACCTTGTACTAAAATTTGTACTCAAGTACAAAAACCTTTAGCTTCAAAGGAGAATTTATTTTTGTAAAATAGAGTTTTTTAGTTATATAATGTCCCCTTTTTAGCTCATTCCAGTTCTTGGTAGATTAGCTTATTAATTGGCATGTGTAGGCTAATGCAGATGGTTAGAGGGTCTTGTTTGATAGATATCATAGTGGTTTCTTCTCCAAAGCTTTGGGTGGTTCAGGATTGACCTTCATTTGGTGATTCAGGACTCAGTTTCACACACTTACTATTTATAGTAAGTTAGTAGGTCATGAGAGTCCATTGTTTCTATTTATAGTAAGACACCTGGACATGTGGTGAGTTCAGTGTTGATCCTAGTTTTCAGTTGGTCTAGCAAAATAAGAATTAATGTGCAAGTTATATTATTTAATTATTATTAAAGGTGACTTTAATAATAATTAATCATTAAAAGTATATTATAACTTTATATCTAAAGGGTCCATTTAATGACTTAAAGTGCATTTAATGATTAATTAAAAGGGGGTGCCCACTTTGAGGAATTATTATAAAGTTATTAAATGCACATTTAATATTATTATTTAATGATTGAAAATAATCTTCTAGAGGGTCGACCTCTACTTGGTGAAAAATTATATAAAGGAATCAACTTCATCGAGGAATTTGATATTTGACTTTTAAAGTGTTTTCTCCTCTTGATGAAGAGGAAGAAACCTATGGTTTCTGCAATTTCTGTAATCATTGATCATTGAGAACTAAAATTCTCATTGATTGTGCATACCTAAAGTTGTGAAAGATCTTCCGAATAATTGCTTGTGAGATTGACTTCATCCAGAAGTCAAATTTTAGCTTCATTGGAGGATTTCGTTAAAGGAACATTCTAAGGGTTTGAAGTCTATCACTGGAGAAAAATGCATTGAGGAAATTACTGATTTTATGAGCATTGAATAGAGCAAATTCGTGGCATGGCAAGACTGGGTTATCACAGCCTTCAGGGGTTCATATATTCTACATATTAAAATCGTGGCATATTAGCATGAGCAGATCGCAGCACCTTGTCATAAGCAGCCTAACTAAGGTCGTGGCTTGTTGAAGGGTGGTCGCAGCCTAAGAAACCAGCGATCTGGGTGTATTCACATAGTGACAAACAAGAGGGAGTCGCAGCATTAGCAGCAGCTTTTGGTAGCAACAAGAATAATAAAATCGTGGAGGATCATTTAGGGTGGACCGATGGATATTGGAAAGGATTGGTGGCTCGTGGGAAGTCATACTTAGGGCGCTGCATTGAACAGATAGATCAGTTGTTGTCTTCTACTCCTCATATCAGGTTCTTTTACCTTGCATTCCATATTGCTTCATCATATGAATCGCTGTCATAAAGGATTGAAGTTGCAAGCCAAGAATCTTGGCATATCTTTGTAATTGGATTATGCATCATAAATAATGGGGGAGTTGCAAAATAAATATATGTCTTTATATCTTTGACTGTAGGTGTTAGTAGCATGCATGACAAATGTTTGTCAAAAAGTCTTTCAGCTGTAGATGTTAATTTGCAGAAGTTTCAGTCATCGAAATGCATTAGAAAAAAATACAAAAGATATTGCATACCATTTCTATTCATTGAATAGTTGTTTAGCATCATTTCAAAGGCATTCTAATTACATTTATATACATCAAAACCCATTCCAAGCAAACTGAAACTCAATACCAACAAGGCTGAGACTGTAAGAAAAGTGTTTGTGAAAATTCCTTGAGACAAAAATCCAAAGTTTATGATCAGAATAAGACAGGGTTCTTATAAGTTATGGGAAAAAATTAGTCGATGAGATCTTCTAGGATAGATTCACATATCTTCTCCCTAAATGACCTAGTTTATAGGCCACATTCATCTATTGTAGGGTCATTTGACCTCTTAGGCCTTGATTTCTAACTACTTGGTATGAATTCCCAAGCCTCGCTATATGGTTCCATACACTATGCCATGGTGCAATTAAATTCTCTAATTTTTAATTTTAATATTTTTTTGGTCTTCAAAGTCAAGCTTTTGAATCAAATTCTGATGGGGCATAACTTTGACTTTGTTTATCAAAATTTAGAAAAAAAATTCAACATATCAAAAAACCACAAGGATTTTGATTATGCATGTATTTTTTATATTTGGATAGCCATTTTTTTTTGGGTAGAATCACCATGTTCTATAAATGACCGATTCAAGCTTCCAACTTGCACAAACTATAATCAAAACTTTTTAAGGGGGATTTTTCATAGTTATAATAAAATTTAGGGGGCTTGTAAGGCATAATTTACATGCCTCTTTGTGTGTCTAAAAGAATGGATCCAATAATTGATTTGTTAACTCCACATAATATTCATACTTGGAAAATCAAAGTGCAACTTTTCCAATCAAAAGGAATATGACAAATGATTAGTCGTACAAAATGTAATTCACAAGGGATTATGAATAAATTGCTTATCAAAATAAGTTATATGAGGCAATGGGAATTATTGGCCTTCATGTACATATATGATAATTGTAATTTCATCTTCTAAAGTTTACAACTCTTAAGCAAATGCGAGACAAATTTAATGACTTATTTGGCATAATTTATTAGTTTAAAATACTTCAATTGGATGTTGAATTAACCACATTGTATCCTAATTCCTTTCTTTCTATTGAATATTTCTTGATCAAATTTAAGTCTTTTCTTTCTTGACTTCATGGTTATTGTAAAAAAAATAGATAAAGAATATCTCTCTTGTTCTATCAAAGCTCAAAGGTCCTTATCATTTTTTTATTCTATCTTCTTCTCTGCAATTGATGGTCTTGGAAAAATATTTACAATGCCTACTTTTGAATAGTTTTGTGATAGACTCACAAGAGAATAATCTAAGTTACTCTCCTATATTTAACCAATTCTTCAAAAATTCAAGCACTAGTTTCCCAATCATCTAAGGGAAAAGGAAAGAAGTCTTCAAAATAATCTAAGGCATAATTAATTTTAGGAGCTAAGAATTCATCTAAGAAAAAGAACAAAACTAACATACAAGACACATTTGCTTCTCCATCAAGTAAGAATACTTCTAAGATAAAGAAGAAAAGTACAAGACCATGTACTTTTTTGCTACAAAATAAGAACATCAATTTTTTCATCAAAGGATTCCATCTTTATAAGATGCCATAAAAAAACAGAATATTGATATTCATAAACCTAGTAAGGGATAACCACTTATAGCTAAAAGTTTAGACACATCCAAAAATAGTTGGATAGTTAACATAGGATCCTCATATCACATGACTCATTCATGTAATATTCCTAGAATTCTTTCTGGCAACACTACTTATATCTTAGTGGGTAAATCTTCATATATTATATTTTTGGGTCAAGTACAATATAGTTCATAGATGGTTACAATATTGATTATGTTCTCTTTGTTCTTAATATTTTGGCTAATATTATCTTTGTTTACTAAAATTTTCATAATGGGGATAGAAAGATGGTTGAGTTTTCTCCACATGATGTAGTTATTTGAGAACTACAACATAAACAAAGGATTTTTTCTCTAGACAAAGTTGATCATGGGTCTAGATTATATAGGTTTTAGGGCTTTGATTCATCTTGTGGTGCATCATAGATTTCCCATGCAATATTTTTGAGTAGAATTTGGGTCAAAGGTTTGAACACATCAATTATAAGTATCTTCAATAGTTGAGTGCACAAGAAATGGTACTTGGTCTTCCTAGGGTTTTATGCATAAATGGATTTGTCAAGGTTGTGTCATTGGTAAATATCATCAAAACCCTTTCCTAAGGATAAGGACCATCATGCTACTACCTTACTTGAGTTGGTTCATAGTGATGTCATGTAATTTTTAACTTTTTATAGGAGCCAAGTATGCTCTCACCTACATTGATGATTACTCTTGTTGCACATAGATGTAATTTATGAAGTACAAGACTCATGTCTTCACCACTTTTAGTACTTAGAAGAAATTAGGTTATTTTATTTAATGAATACACACATATAGGAGGGGGAATAAGTGAACTAGACCTTTCATGATTATTGTGCTAAACATGGTATTAATCACAAGTATTCAATTCCCTTCACTCCTTAGTAGAATGGTGTTGTTGAAAGAATTAATAGATCACTAAGAAGGATGGCCAATTGCATGCTTGATTCCAAATAGTAGTTTTTCATCTATGTTTTAGGATATTAACCATACTTTTATGGAGAACTTTAATGTGACTAATCTTGGGCTTTTACATTTCTTTATTGCTGTTTATATTTTTTATTGAGGATATCTTCATATGATGCTAGAAATATGTGATTTACTTGCTTCATTAGTTTCATATAACTAATTATAGGCCTACCCCTGTGCCATTTCAATTAACCTTGCACCATTTCAATTTGATGTCACTTTTATTACCACTTGTACAACACCTAGTATTGATGCCTACTTTTTATAAATAGTTAGTTGGTAGTGTTTTCTATTTGACACACACTCATCCTGATATCGCCCTCATTATTAGTTTTTTCGAACTCCTTTTTCACATGAACCTCATGAGAGTCATTGGTTTGAAACCAAGTAAATTTTTAGGTATATTTGGATCACCACACATTTTGGCATTTAGTACACACTAGGATATTCACATATAGTAGGCTACACCAACTTTAATTTGGAAAGTAATGTTGATTCATAAAAGTACACTTTTGAGTTTGTTTTCTTCCTTGGTTTTGTTCCAATTGCATGGTCTTGCAAGAAATAAATCACTATTGTACTATCATCCACTAGGATTGAGTATTGAGGTATACTTCTTTATAGCTAAGAGATACTATATCTTTTACAACTTATCATAGATTTTGGTCTACCACCTAATCATCCTAAATGAGTGGTATTAGTCACACCTATTCAAAGAAACCATTCTTAAAGAATTAATAACCGAATATGTATTAGGCTATAATTATTTTAAATGGGATATGCTTAATAAATCATATAATATGGAAGGTTTAATAACCTTATATTAGAGCATATGAATCATGATAAAATTGTATTCTAACACTCCCCCTTAATTTTTTCATTAGATTGATGTCAAAAAGGGCTCTTACCCTTTTACAAAATAGCTAGAGAGGCCAAACAAGGGAAATCAAAAGACATGAGGCACCCAAAAAGAAAAATCAAAGTAGCTACACAGAGACCAACAAAGGAAGGAAAAAGAAAAACACAGGGGAGAACCAACCAAGGCTTCATTTATGTAGGTTGGTCCTCCTAAGTATTGAGTCAAGTAGAAATGAACCCTTTCTTACCCTTCTTGTTTGAGTGCAAAAATTCCTAACAATCATCACCAACCATTTTTCCATGGATATTGTGGAGCTCCTGTTGGAACACTAGAATGGTGACCACAATGTTTTTTATCATTTCCTTTCCATAGTCCACAATTTCCTACAAACACTTGAAGGTTTTATCTTGATTACTACACATGTTAGTCACTCCTCAAATAGCTTCTCCCTCTCCTCCATAGTACCAATCACTACCTTAAGCTTATTGACTTAATTTTCCCAATTGGACCACTTGTTGAAGGACTTGGCAAGGGAAGACAAAAGGGCCCAACGACCTTCTCTATCTACCTCACTCAGTCAAGTCTCCTTCTAATTCAACACCTTCTCCTCCAAATGTTGAATTTTTTCCTTGGTTGTGATAAGTTGGCTAAGCAACCATTTTAGAATGTCATTTTGAAAATTCATGGCCTCAGTCAAGTCGTTAATTTTAAGTTTTATGGAGGAAAATATGACTCAAACAACATCATCCTTGACTAAGGTTCTTCAAGTTAATTATCCAAATTTACGCATAGGGTAGGGGAATATGGAGGGCTAGAAGGGTTAATGGACAAGGGGATTTGGAGGCTTCAGAAAAATCTTCATGAATAGGGGAACCAGTAAGGGAGCCTTCTGGGGTGTGGTTCCAAGATTCATTATTAGAATTATCAAAAGTATTGGAAATAAAAAATTGAGTGGGGTTAAAAAATAAAACACCTTTTTTAGAACCTGTGGTGGGGACTTCAATGGCAGAGGATTTACCTTTAGCCCTAGTAACTCTATGAGAGGACAATGCCAATTTAGGCTACGGGTAGAGGAGGGACCCTCCAAGGGTTTAACAAAATCTCTAACCATGAGAGATTTTTTATTAGTAGAGGCCAGGAAAGGGGAAAGGTGTAAGTCGAACCCTAGTGTAAGGGTAAATTCTTCCCTTTATCCAAAACATCTTTAATAGACTATTCAAGGGAGGACATAATCCAAAACACAAAGTTCATTTCAACATTTTAGCAAAAGTGATTAAGCATGGGAAATAGGTGGGAATGGAAATTCTTAAACCTACCTTCCAAGGTAACATAACCCATTGAAACTTCTAGCATTTTTCTCCAAACATCAGAAGGTCATCTCTGTTGAACCCATTCTATAGTTGATTGATCTTTTTTATTTCTTCAGAAATCTTTCCACCTCCTTGTGATAATGGCCTTTCAACTTCCTAGGGAGATAGGTCCCTTCCAAAGAGAGTTCAGTCACCTCCGCAATAAGCTCCATATTAATTGAGTACTCCCCAATAGTTACATTATCATCTTTCTGGGAATTGACATATTCCATGGAAATATGAGGATCATGCCCTGACACAGCCAAGATAGGAGGGTCCTCAAAGAGAACAATCTGGACCGTGCAACAAGAGTAACACAATGAAAGAAACACAAAATATGGAGGCAAATGCAGATACAAATATGTTCATTAACACAAATCTCAATTACATTTGGCCTCCAACTTCTAGGCTTATAGATTCAACTCACAGGCCTAATATAACTTGCTCAATATTGCAACATTCTAATATGCTCCTATATGCGAGTTGAACTCTTACAATTCGAATCAATCTTAATCTATTCCTCAACTACCAACTCTACTGCCTATTCTCATGATCGATTACAAGCTTTATACTATATCCGCAATTTTGGAAACATCTGCGTTGGCCAAAGATCTTTACATTTTCCAATGAAAGAAAATATAACGTGCGCAAGAATAGGTTGGCCTCAAATTTGAATATCTTAAACAGGTGCATAAGATGAAGTGTGGACTCATACTGAAGTTCGGGGACACTCCCATGAATAATTAAAATCACACTGTTGAGATCCACAAGTCACATGGATGATCTGCAACGATCAAACTGGCCAAAAAGTTTGAAATTATTCTGGTGTTGGTTCAAGAAACTGTCAAGAATTATGAAAGAAATAACTTGTCAGAAAAAGATCCAATCACGCTCAAATCTTGGAACAAGGAAAATGAACATATTGAAAATGTAACATAAGATCCACAAGGTTTGGTGAGCAAGATGACGAATCCACCAACATGAACCGAGTAAGAACAAAACAAGAACAAAAACTAAAAAAAAAATATTTTTGGTTGATGCAAGATTACCAAGAACCAAGGATGCTCCTACATCAGACATCCAGGGTTAATGAAAAGTGAGTCCCTCACTTAGTTGGGGCCAAAGGAAAACTAAGACAATCTACCTTAGCCTAAGAAATCCAAGAAGAATCCTCAACTGTTCTACCTTTCGACTTCACAAGATATTCTTTATACTGTCTTCCACGAGTCTTCCTCCCATCTTTGACATCCAAAATCTCTTCAATCTCATCTAATTGTTGCTTAGGAAACTAATTTTCCAAATATGCTTTATAGTCTTCATTGAATTCTACTTCATGATATTGATATAGATCTGCAATGTTCAATATAGGTGATATACCCATACCTTCTGGTAACTCCACTTCATATGCATTTCCTGAATCAAATTTCTTCAAGATCTTACAAGGTCCAAATTTCCTCATCTTCAACTTATTGTATGTTCCAACTGGAAATCTCTCCTTTTGCAAATAAACCATCACCTCATCTCCAACTTTGAACTCCTTATGTCTTTTCTTCTCATTTTATTTCTCCTTATACTTCTTGTTCATATCTTCTAATTGTTGTTTCAGTTGAGTATGCATTTTCTTCATGTGTTATGTAAATTATTCTGCTTCTGCACTTCTCTTATCTTCCATACTTATATCTCTCAACTTTGATATACCTCTAGGATGAACTCCAGTAACAATCTCAAAAGGTCTCTTTCCTGTACTCTTGTTCACTAAATTATTGTAAGAAAACTCTTCTTGTGCAATGACTAAATCCCAACTTCCAATATTCTCTCCAACCAAACATCTTAGCAAATTCCCTAAACTCCTATTTACTACCTCTGTTTTTCCATCAGTCTGTCGATGAAAAGTAGAACTGAACTTCAAATATGTCTTCAATTTCTTCCAAAGTTTCCTCCAGAAGTAACCAACAAACTTCACATCTCTATCTGAAACAATACTTCTAGGTAACCCATGCAATCTGACCACCTCTTTGAAAAACAAATCTACTACATGTATTGCATCTATTGTCTTCTTACAAGGTATGAGATGTGCCATCTTAGAAAATCTATCTACCACCACAAATATAGAATCATTACCTCTTTGTGTCTTCGGTAAACCAAGTAGGAAATCCATACTGATATCCTCCCAAGGTCTCTCTGGAACTGTCAAAGGCTTATACAACCCAACATTCTGACTACTCCCTTTTTCAACTTGACAAATTCTACAACTCTGCACAAATCTCCTAACATCCTTATGAATTTGTGGCCAAAATTAATTCTCACTCACCAATGCCACTGTCTTATCCACTCCAAAATGTCCTGACATCCCTCCACTATGCTTCTCCTTCACCAAGTTATCCTTCATTGAACTTTTGGGTACACATAGCTGATTTCCTCATAACAACAACTCCTCCTTAATGAAATAATCCAACCACTGGCTTCTATCCTCCAAAATAGGTTCTCTACAAGCTGGATAGGTTCTCTACAAGCTCTCCAAGGTTCTACGAAATCCGGGTCTTCTTCATACAAGTTCTTCAACTCATCAAAGCCTAATACCTCCACTCTCATCTTTGTCAGCAAATTCCTTCTCCTACTCAAAGCATCAACAACTCTAATTGTCACATCTCAACCCTAATGCAGGTTGCTTTTGGGTTTTGTGTGGATTTGTTACATGTTTTGATGTGTTTTAGAATAATAATTAATATGATGGTGTTTTGTTGTGGAGATAAATGAAAGTGTTTATTTAAATTATGAAAAGTGGAATAGTATTGAATATGTTTTACTTTGAAGATGAAGCAAAATAGACTAGAAATATTTGAATTCATATGTTATATTGCTTGATGTATATCTTTATGTGATACTAATTCAATTATTGTTGTGTGCCTGAGTGCACTTGAGTTGCAGGAGGTCGAAAACCAAGGGTGTGATTAAGGAGAGGAGGTTAGCTTCTTGATAGGACAAAGCAAGAAGTCCTCTCGATCATGCACACGAGCACTTAGATTCATGTAGTTTGCATTTAGGAATGTCAATTTTAGTGTGTTTTGAATTATTTGCAAATTAAATAACAGTTAGTAAATTAAATAAATGATGAAATGAAAGCATGATAAAGTAAAGGAATTAATTTTAATTATAATTTAACTTGGTTTTAAATGATTATCATTATTTAAATTTAAGTGAGAATCCTACTTTCTTTAACTTGTGTTTTTGTGATAATAAAATTAAATAATAATTAATTGACAATTATTCAAATGTTAGGTAAATAATTATTTTGAACTTAGTCTTGGGTGAGTATTTTCAAAAAAAAATTCCTTTGTGCAACGGTAAATTGTAGGTTATTTTTACATTTTTCTTATTTATGAATATGGAATGTAAAACACAAAGTTATATTTATATTTTATTTTTATTTTAAAAATCCATTTTCAAGATTTGGGTAGGAAACAGAAAGGTAAAATATTATTAAAAAGGGAAAAGAGTTCCCGAGAAAACAACCGTTCTTGAAATCATTCTTGAAATGAGACTCTGCAATTTTTTCTCTAATGGTTGCCAAGAAAATGTTGAATCTTTCAAAATAGTGTGTTGAGAATTATTCCTTGGAAGATAGTAGGAAATTAAAGAGCTAGAAAAGCAACTGGAAAGGAGGAAAGAAGAAGAAGCTTTCTCAAAAAAACCATATTGAAAAGGGGCAAAGAGAAGAAGTGGTCTGAAGAGCATCTCCAGCTAGAAGCGTAATATCCAGGTTTTCCATTCTTTTTCCACAAATCTTATTTGAAAAATGAAAATACCACTATAGAATTTGAATGCCAAGTGTTTGAATTGTATGCAAAAACTGTGAAAATCTAAGAAAATGTTCCATTCTTATGTGTGCATTAAAAGAATTTGCATAATTCCACCCCTTTCAGATTGAGGCTTTTCTCCATATGCTACTGTGGTTCATAGATTTCATTTTTGAATGCTAAATCTTTTATCTAGAAATTTTGAATATATATATATATATATATACACACCCATATTTTCTGTGTACATATTATATATATATATATATATATATATATATATATATATATATATATATATATATATATATATATATATATATATATATATATATATATATATATATATATATATATGTATATGTATATGTATATGTATATGTATATATGTATATGTATATGTATATATATATGTATGTATATATATATATATATGTATATGTATATGTATATATATATATATATTCACTATTATTACATATGTATATGTATATATATATGTATATGTATATGTATATGTATATATATATTATATTCACTGTTATTTAAGCTTTTGGAACTGTAGAACCGTCAACTGTATATGGGAATTTTTGAAGTCCATATTTGTTTATTTTATGCAAGGAATGTGGGGAATAAACCCCAGCCCCGACCATAGAGGAAGGGGCGGCGTTGTGAGAGGGACAACACCCTCCACAGGCCAAGGCCTGTGGAGGAGGCGTTGCCCCCTCACAAGAAGCACCTTCCCCTATGGGGGAGGAGTTGGCCTCATCCTATTTTTTGTAAACTGCAATTTAAGTTCTTTAAAAGCTGCGATTTAAGCACTCATTGTTGTATGCGTTGAAACTTCTACGATTTGCAAAATTTGGTATAAATTATATATATATATATATATATATATATATATATATATATATGTACACACACAACTATAAATATATAAATATATATACACATACACACACATTTGCAGACATAAATACAATTCTGTTTGGAATCTTGCTGATATATGAATAAATACATGTTTAAATATAAATATGTATATATATATATATACGCACAGATATATATATATATATATATACACTGCCATAAACAACACAATTTACTATAAAAAACATCACTTTCTGTCAATGGCATTAAACAGAAAAAAAACATAGCTTAGTGTATACATTCAGCTATAAGTCTACTATGTATTTATGTATATGTATATATATATAATAAATATATTTACAGATTTGTATGGTGAACTTCAATATCTAAAAGTTAAAACTTAGAAAAGAAGTAGAATAAATTCACATAAATAACTGTGTACACTATCAAACTCGTATTTATGTGCAAATCTAGAAATTTACATTGTTTTCCTTTTCTCAAACTGTTATTCTTTTGAATATCAATGCATTGTATGAGTCACCATATTTCATTTCTAAACTTAGTGAAATACTCATAAGGCTATGCTAAAAGCTGAAGATGAAACTTTATAGTAAATGTAGACTATTGAAAACACATTTAAACTAATGAATTTTCTAAAAAGAGTAGATTTCTTTTTCCGATCTATTAAGTCTATTTACTTTGATCAAGATATTTTAGAAAACGGAACTTGCATTGTTTTTAAATTAGTAACTTTAAATAAATTTCTCATACTGAGTGTATGCATGAAATTTTGATACTCTTTGTGTGAACATTGGAAAATGATGAAACTTCTTGGGAATTAGAAATGTGAATGTGAACTTAGATGAAAAATGCATTATTTACTGTATTTTGAGAAACTTCTGGGACAGGATGTCAAAGGTGGACCCACAAAGACGGTAATTTTACCTTTTCTAAAACTATCATTTATTTTATTTATGCTTGGCCAAGCACATGTACCGTTGAAATAGATGGAATTAAAATCCTAGAACTAAATGTATATATGTCTTTGCCACCTCCTGTTTGCAAGAAATATGTGATTCTCATGTTAGGAATGCATATAGGTATCAGGCTTGCATCGAGAGTTCCCTCCTGCGTTGTTGTTTCAGGTTGCTAGGCTCCTCATGCAGGGCCGAGGATTTCTTCGAGTTAGGAAGAAACCTAGGGAATTCTTGTACTTCATGGTTGGGCAGAAAAAGGCGCCTTAATCACACCCTTGGCTCCAGCTTGCAAGAAGACTAGTGGTGTTGCGGCGGTTGAGGTTCAGAGGTTTATATGCTATAAATGTATTCATGTGGATGGCTTGTAAAGCCCACTTGTAAATGTAACTCTTTTTGAAATTTAGTATTGTAACATTGAAATAGATGTATTGGAATGAAAGTTTTGATGTAACATTGAAATAGATGTATTGAATGAATGATAATGATGTAATTAAAACTTGAATGAATTTATGGAAACTCATTGATATGCAAATGGCATTTACATATGTATCATTGCAATGATCCTTGTTGTTAATGAAATTAACTTTTTATGCATACATGGAATGAAATTTATTACTGAATTTTCCTTTTGAGCATTTATGGAAAGATATTGATCCATGCATCCTTTGCTTTTAATATACTTGGAATGTAATAAGTTTTGGAAATTATGTGGTTTTATGAACATCAACTCTCGAGCGTTACATTTTGGTATAAGAGCAGCAAGGTTCAACTCTAGAACCTAAGCCTAATTATGCTTGATGTTATGTTTGGCTAGGGTAACCCTAATGGAGGGTAGATATTATCAATGGGAATGGGGAGGAGGATACCGTGGTGATCCCAATGATAAGTTGGATCATATTTTGGCCATTTTAAGTAGGAAAGAGGCCAAGATTGATGACCTTGAGCAGGCAAGACAAACTGGGCCAACAAGGTTTGAACCTGGTGAGAGTGAAAACATCAGAAATGAACCAAACAGGGAAAACCCTAAAACTGAAAAGAATCAAAGTAAGCTAATGAAGGTAGCTAAAGAACTGAGTAAGGACCTCAAGAAGGTTGTGCCACCCAAGTTCGATGGTAAATCCTTTGGTGATGGGGCAGAAGCATGGATTATTGAAATGGAAAGGTATTTTTCCCTTCGAAGCCTGTCTGAGGAAACTAAGGAAGAATGGGGATCCTACCAGCTCACAGGTGAAGCTGCTACATGGTGGGAGAATGAAAGGGCTGATAAACAATTTTTTCCTAGCAAGGTGACATGGGAACAATTTTTGTAGACTTTCAGGAAGAGGTGGCTTCCACAGTCTTATTTTGATAAGAAAATGACAGAATTCCATGTGCTCATTCAAGGAGGAATGATAGTGACACAATATTGGGAGAAATTCTCTCACTTGCTTAAGTACGTACCTCAGTACCAGAATGATGAGAGGTTTCTAATTTTGAAATTCATTATGGGGCTTAGGCCTCAAATTGGAAATGAGGTGGATATGCATAGACCGAATACCATGGATGAAGCCTTTGAATTGGCACTTTTGCAGGAACATAAAATGAAGCAAGTTGCAAACTACAAGAAAAGCAGGGAAGCCAAGTATGGCAACAAGAAGTCCCAAGGAAATCATCAAGGTAACAATAACAAAGGAAATCAGAGCAACCAAGGTAACCAAGGAAATAATAACAAGAAAATTAGAAATTTGAAAAGGGGTGGTAATCCTGAAACCGTAATGATGCAAACCAGAATAACAATAAGAGGGCTAATTTCAATAAGAAGAATGACAATAACAGGAGGGATTTTTCTGATAGGCCTAAGGAACCTCATCGGGGTTGTTATACTTGTGGTGGTGAGAATTATTCCAGTGTGTGCCCTCAGAGGGTTAACAGACATAACAATAGGAATCAACATCATATTCATGCGGTGGTTGACAATCGCCAAGCAGATTATCAATCCACTCCTGTCCAGCTATCGGGTAAAATTTTTGGATGTCCTATTTTTGTTTTGATTCATGTTGTATCTAAATTATCAGTTAGACCGGTCTATATGGAAAATTCATGGAAAGTTCAGTATGGGAACCGAGTAGAGAGGAAGGTAGAGCAATGCCTCTTTTGTAGTGAACTTGAACTCCCTAGTCTCAAAATGCAAGTTAATTTGTATGTAGCACCACTAGGATCTTATGATGTGATTTTGGGAATAAATTGGCTTTCTTAACATAAGGCCCTTGTGGATTGTGAAGATAAATCAATAAGGTGTCTTGATGACCAAGGAAATCATGTGGAGATTTGTGGTGTAAAAAGGCCTCTGGAACTTAGGCAAGTCTCTGCCATGCAATTAAAGAAGGCAAGCCAAAAGGGATGCACTATTTATGCAATAAAGGTCAAGGACCTTGATGAGATAAAATCATCAGTTAATGATCATCCTATTCTAAAAGAATTGAGGATGTTTTCCCTGAAGAGCTAATTGAGCTACCGCCTAAGCGTGTATTCAATTTTTTAATTGATTTGATACCAGGTGCAGAACCTCAATGTAAAGCCCCATACAGGATGAACACAACATAATTATATGAGCTAGAAGCCCGATTGGAGGAATTGTTGAAACAAGGTTTCATTTGACCAAGTGTATCACCCTGGGGAGATCCTATTATATTTGTGAAGAAGAAGGATGGGACCTTGAGGTTATGCATTGATTACAAGATGCTTAACAAGGTTACTATCAAGAATAAATACATGCTTCCCCATATTGATGATTTGTTTGACCAGTTAAAAGATGCCAAGGTATTCTCAAAAATAGAGATCTGTGATCGGGGTATCATCAGTTGAGAATAAAGGATGAAGATATTCACAAGACTGCATTTAGGACAAGGTACAAGCAATATGAATTTATAGTGCTACCGTTCAGGTTAACCAATGCCCCTGCAGCCTTCATGAATCTGATGAACAGTGTTTTTTGAGACTACCTAGATAATTTTATTTTAATCTTCCTTGATGAAAGCAAGAGGTGTGTAAGCAACTTTCCTAACGTCAAAACCATAGGGAAGAATGCATACAGTACTTTTAATTTTCAAATTTCAATCTAATTAAGACACACATGAAATATTTACAAAAACAAAGAAGATACTCAAAGACAATGAACAACATATTTACGTGGGAAACCATTTCGGGAAAAAAACCACCACACCAAGCTGAATCTCTTTGTATTATAGTAACAACAATTACATACAATGCAAAGATACAACTCTGGTATCAATTCATAGTAGCTTCATTAACTGTTCAATCTCTTATAGAAATGCTCTCAATAATCTGATTCACACTCTGCTCTTTCCAAATCAGAATCGATCCTTTAAATCTTATCACATTCTGATTTTTACCTTCTGTTCATCCTTATCCACCATTACCAATCATAGACAATTTCCTTTCGAGCAATTGATTTTTCCTTGCATGCAATTCAGCTCCAACGTCACAACTGTTGCAAAAAACTAACTGCCAACCATTTGAAATTCGCTTCCTCTGATTGGTCCACGAGGCTCCACATAGGATGGTCAAAGGCATTCAAAATTTGTTGGCATATCAGTGAGACACTAACAGTGTCTCCCCGATGCCACAAAGTCTTCATATCGATATCGACGTAAGTCCCAACAGTCGGCAAGATGATATAACAAACGCCATGAGTCATACCAAATCCATCGACATCCATTGCGTTCCTATCGGCAAGAGATTTCTCATCGGCAAGACTCATACCGATGCTCACAAGTCACATCGATTTCAACTTTTCCATCGGCAAGACTTTTTATGTTCGCCAAGAGGTTTCGCCGAGTCTCCTCAAGTTTCACCGGAGCACCTGATAGTTGGCAAGACATTCATCTTTTGCCAAGACTTCACTCTGAGCAAACATGTCTTACCGAGTTGGCAATACTTTTGTCTTTCCCTGAGACCTTTCACCGAGCACTCATTTCTTACCGAGTCGGCAAGATATTTGACCTTCTCCAAGACCTTTCACCAAGTGAACAAGTCATCCCAAAGACTATCGGCGAGACTCTCCATCAGTCGCCAAGACTTCACACTGAAGTCTTTTGTCACCGCGAAGGCACCAAGTGAAAAGTATCGTCGGCGAGACCTTTCTTCATCACTGAGACTTCTTCCTGAGACCCTTGTGTTACCCCGATAGCCATATGCTATTGGTGAGACTTTTACCAATTGTTGGGACTTCTTACTGAGCGATCAAGTCTCCCCGAAGACCCCAGTCATTGTGAGTCTCCCTGAAGCCCGATAAGAACATACTGTCGACCAGAGGTCTCCATTCGACAAAAGGTCACAAAAAATGATTCTTTTCACAATGATAGTTCATTTGGAAAGACTGAAACCAAGTCACAGCGACTATGGCATTTCAACAAGATTCATAACAGCTAGTTGGCCAAACATGATTAATGTCATAGTGACTTTTCCCTCTAGGAGTTATATGTCAGTATGTATTGAGGAAAATATTCCAACAATCTCCCACTTGACAAAGACCTTACTGACAACTCCAGAGCATAATAAAACTACTAAAATTCATGGGCCAAGAGGCCCATCGAACTAGCACACCATCTGAACTTGTCTATGCTCACTAGCTTCGTCAATGCATCTGCAACATTCTCTAGAGTATCCACTTTCTCCAAAGAGACCTTCCCATCCTCCACCATATCTTGTACAAAATGATAATGTACATCTATATCTTTCGTCCTAGCATGGAAAGTAGCATTTTTTGCCAAACATATAGCACTCTGACTGTCACAGTAGATTGTAATTTTTCCTACATCAAAACCAATGTTAGAACACAAACGTTTTAACCAAATTGCTTCTTTACAGGCATGTGTAGCTGCCATGTATTCTGCCTTTGTAGTGGACAAAGCGACTACAACCTGTTGCTTGCTCATCAACTCACTGCACCACCATTCATCATGAAAACATATCCACTGGTGGATCTTCTGATATCAATGTCCCCTACCCAATCAGAATCCACATAACCTTGAATACTGAGAGTCCTATTTGATTCAACCAAGTTCCCATGGTAACACAAAGCATAGTCTGAAGTGCCCTTTAGATATCTAACCACTCTCTTCATAGCATCCCAATGTGTCCTTCTAGGATTAGCCATAAACTGATTAAGTACTCCCACTACTTGGGAAATGTTTGGCCTTATACAGACCATTGCATACATAAGGCTGCCAACAACACTAGCATATGGCACACTGGTCATGTCCTCCATCTTAGTAGGAGATTTTGGACAATCTTCAACAGATTGCTTCGTTCCCTGCATAACTGGAACAACTAGCTGTTTGAAATCAGTCATGCAAAATCTCTTTAGAACAGTCTTGATATACTTACTCTGACTAAGCCAGCGTTTTATATTCTTCCTGTCGTTGGTTATTTCCATTCCCAGAATATACCCTACTACACCAAGATATTTCATTTCAAACTTTGCAGAAAACTAAGACTTAAGATCAGAAATCATTAGCTTACTATTGCCTATGAACAACATATCATCAACATAGAGAGCAATAATAAGGACTTGATCACTTTTAGCTTTGTAATAGACACAATGATCACATTTTGATCTTACAAATCCCAATGACAAAACAAAAGTGTCAAATTTCCGGTACCACATTCTAGGAGACTGCTTTTAACCCATACAAAGATTTTTTAACTTGCAAACCAATCTTTCTTTACCTTTTTCCACAAAGTGATCCAGTTGGGACATATAAATTTCTTCTTCAAGATCACCATGAAGAAACGTTGTCTTCACATCCATCTGTCAATCTCTAATTCATATGCTATTGTAAGTGACAAAAGAAATCTAATAGATGCCAGCTTAGCTACAAGAGAAAATATTTCTCCATAATCAATTCCCTCTACCTGGGAATAACCTTTTGCAACCAGCCTCACTTTATATTTTTGTACACTGCCATCCAGACCAATTTTATTTTTAAACACCCATTTGTAGCCCATTTTCTGCCTTTAGGCAATGGCACCAAACTCCAGTATCATTCTTTTCTAATGATGCCATTTCTTCATTCATGGCTTCCAACCAAGAGTTTGAATCAGACATTTTAAATGCCTCTTTCATAGTCCTAGGTTCATCAGTGCTAGAAATTAAAGCATAGGCACAAGTAGACTATATTAAAGAAAACCCATACCTATCAGGTCACTTTCTTTCACAAGTTGACCTCCTCACAGGTTGAGGCTGAGGCAGTTCTTCATCTTCTTCAGAACTTTCAGAGCTACTTGATCTTTCCTTAGTATCAGGTACATTTTGATTTTTCAATTCCTCTTTATCTGGTGTTGGAGGAATTTTTGCTACATCCTTTTCATTTTATGATTTCTTCTTTGACTACAGATCCAATGTAGAAGGCTTCAGCTCATGAAAGATAACACTTCTGCTATACAAAACCTTCTCAGTCTCAGGATTCCAAAGCTTGTATCCTTTTATGCCAGCACTATAGCCAATAAAAATACACTTTACAACTTTGTTTTCCAACTTAGATCTTTTTTCAAAAGACACATGCATATGCCTCACAGCCAAAGACACGAATATGGCTCAGAGAGGGCTTCTTTCCAGACCATGCTTTCAAAGGCATCTTCTCAACAAGAGCAGAGTTAGGAGAATGATTTACCAATTAACATGCTGTAGAGACTGCTTCAGCCCAAAAATTCTCCTCCAAGCTAGCACTGCTCAACATATTTTGTGCTCTTTCCATTACTGGACCCTGTTGAACCTTTCAGCAACTCCACTTTGTTGTGGAGTGTAAGGTGTAGTCTTATGTCTTTCAATCCCATGATCTGTACTATACCTTTTGAATTCATCTGAACAAAACTCACTGCCATTGTCAGTCCTTAAACATTTCATTTTCCTACCAGTATGATTTTCAACAAGTTTTTTAAATTCCTTAAACCGACTAAACACTTCTGATTTACTTCTCAGAAAATATACAAATGTTCTTTTTGAATAATCATCAATAAATGACACATAGTATCTTGATTTAGATAGAGAAGGAACATTCACTGGACCAAACACATCAGAATGTATATAATCAAGCAAACTAGAAGATTTGTGAGGACTGGAATAAAATGAAACACGGTGTTGTTTACCATATATGCAATGTTCACAAAATTCAAACTCAAGGTTACAATCTTCAAGCCCCTCAACCAGGGTTTTATTCTTCAAGGTTTTTAAACCTTTCTCACCAATGTGGCCTAGCCTATGATGTTAGAGCATTATCTTTTCTGCTGGAAGTTTAGCCTCCATAGAGTTTACACCATCAGGAATGTTTCCCTCTTTTCCTCCATGAGTAGCTTTATGTGACTTCGCAGATACTCTATTGCATTGAATAGCTTGTGCATCCAGCTTATACAAGGTACCAATACGAGCACCCCTTGCTAGCACCATAGAGTCTCTAGTCATCTTGTAGCCATTTCTAGAGAACATGACATGCACTCCAATATCATTCAGCTTACTTACAAAAATTAGATTACGAGCCAGACCTGGTATATGCATCACATCATTGATTCCCTTCACTCTTCCATCAGGGAATTGAATTCTGACTCTTCCACGACCTACAATTTCCAAAGATGAATCACTTGCCAAATACACCTTTCCACCATCATAGTTTTCATACTTTGTGAACCAGTCTCTATGAGATGTCATGTGGAAAGATGCTCAAGAATCAATCAGCCATACATCATCATATGCCTGCATAGCCAAGGCTACAATGAAGGCATCTACGTCACTCTTAGAAGAATCATTTTTAGAAGAGGTCTTCTTCTTCTTTTTCTCCTTCTTGCAATCCCTTCGGACATCACCGGGTTTCCCACAATTCTAGCATTTCACCTTAGACTTCTTGCCAGGAGACTTTGATCTCCCTTCTAATTTTGATCTGGATTTCTTCTCCTTCTTTCCTTTCTCCTTCGATCCGCCTCTAACAGCCAGAACCTCCTTTGCCATCTCAGAATATTTTCTTCTCATCTCTTCCAACAAAAAAGAAGCAACAACATCTTCCATCTTGAAAGTGGATGTCATACTCCCAATAGCCATCACCAGATGATCCCAAGAATCTGGCAAAGAACATAGCAGCAACATGCAACGATCTTCATCTTCAATCTTCACACCAACAAATGTTAACTGAGAAATCAACATGTTGAATGCATTCAAATGATCAGCAACTGATCCTCCCTCCTACATTCTCAAAGAGTATAGCTTCTTCCTCAAGAATAATTTCTTTACCAAGGACTTGCCTTGATAAATAGATGCCAGTCTTTTCCACAAGGAAGATGCAGTCTTTTCTTCATGCACGTTCAGAAGAACAGAGTCTACCAAAAAGAGTTTTATCAGCCCCTTAGACTTTCTATCTGCAAGATCCCAATCCTCTTGCTTCATGCCTTGAGGCATCGTTCTAGACATAGCAAGCCACAGATCAGGATCCATAAATTGATCTTCCATTTTGAGTTTCCACAACTCAAAATTACTACCATTGAATTTCTCTATTTCCATCTTCCTAGATGTGCTTGCCATCTTAATTTGTAATTAAACTATCAGACTTCTACCAAACTCCCACTGAAAAAGAATTGACACAAAAAACCAAACCCACTCACAAGGATAACACAACTAGCCATGCTCTGATACCACTTGTAAGGAAAGCAAGAGGTGCGGAAGCAACTTTCCTAACGTCAAAACCATAGGGAATAATGCATACAGTAATTTTAATTTTCAAATTTCAATCTAATTAAGACACACATGAAAGATTTACAGAAACAAAGAAGATACTCAAAGACAATGAAAAAAAGATTTACGTGGGAAACCCTTTCGGGAAAAAACCCACCACACTAAGTTGAATCTCTTTGTATTACAGTAACAACAATTACATACAATGCAGAGATACAACTCTCTGGTATCAGTTCACAGTAGCTTCATTCACTGTTCAATCTCTTACAGAAATTCTCTCAACAATCTGATTCACACTCTGCTCTTTCCAAATCAGAATCGATCCTTTAAATCTTATCACATTCTGATTTTTACCTTCTATTCATCCTTATCCGCCATTACCAATCATAGATAATTTCCTTTCGAGCAATTGATTTTTCCTTGCATGCAGTTCAGCTCCAGCATCACAACTATTGCAAAAAACTAACTGCCAACCATTTGAAATTCGCGTCCTCTGATTGGTCCACGAGGCTCCACATAGGATGGTCAAAGGCATTCAAACTTTGTTGGCATATCGGTGAGACACTAAAAGTGTCTCCCTGATGCCACAAAGTCTTCATATCGATATCAGTGTAAGTCCCAACAGTCGGTAAGACGATATAACAAATGCCATGAGTCATACCGAATCCATTGACATCCATTGTGTTCCTATCGGAAAGAGATTTCTCATTGGCAAGACTCATACCGATGCTCACAAGTCACATCAATTTCAACTTTTCCATCGGCAAGACTTTTTATGTTCACCAAGAGGTTTCACCAAGTCTCCTCAAGTTTCACCGAAGCACCTAACAGTCGGCAAGACATTCGTCTTTCGCCAAGACTTCACTCTGAGAAAACATGTCTTATCAAGTCGGCAATACTTTTGTCTTTCGCCGAGACCTTTCACCGAGCGCTCGTGTCTTACCGAGTCGGCAAGACATTTGACCTTCACCAAAACCTTTCACCAAGAAAACAAGTCATCCCGAAGACTATCAGCGAGACTCTCCATCGGTCGCCAAGACTTCACACTAAAGTCTTTTGTCACCACGAAGGCACCAAGTGAAAACTCCCGTTGGCGAGACCTTTCTTCATCGCTGAGACTTCTCCCCGAGACCCTTGTGTTACCCCGATAGCCATATGCTATTGGTGAGACTTTTACCAGTCATCGGGACTTCTTACCAAGCGATCAAGTCTCCCCGAAGCTAGATAAGAACATACTGTTGGCCAGAGGTCTCCATTCGACAAAAGGTCACAACGAATGCTTCTTGTTGTAGACACCAAATTTGGTCTAAGCCTGCGACTTCAATATTCTTCATAATTCCTATTCTTCTATTAATTAAATAATCTTAATTATTTAATTAATTCACATTTTCTTTATTCTATCTGATTAATTAAATAAACACTTTTTATTTAATTAATTTTACTAATTAACGTTATCCTTCTTGTCAAATTAAATAAATTCTTATTTAATTTACTCTTTATCAAACTTCAACTATAATTAAATAAATTCTTTATTTTTTTAATTATTCATTTAAATCTCTTCATCACTTAATTAAATAAATCTTATTTATTTAATTATTCTTCAAATATCATATCTTGAATTAAATGAATTATTCAATTCATAAATTCTATTTTAACGCATTCCTCTATATTTAGATAATTGCGCAAATTATCTAGGTATTCACTTTGACTCGACTCGACATCTATTTCAAATCGCTTAGTTAACTCTTGATTTAATGTTTAAGTGGCGTTCTTGAGTAATCTCTTCGTCAAATCATTAAATCGTCCAGTGCTAACTCAATTGTGTGTACATGCGGATTAATTAAATATTCCTATTTAATTAATTAAACCTTGTGCGTGCATTCAAACAAGAGTTGCTTTAATCAATCTTTATCTTTGTCATGCAAAGAAAATTCTTCTATTTTCGAATACCGAACTCGAAGATTAAATCATTTATTTAATCTTTAATTCTATTTCTAATTTGTATCACTCATGTCACTACTGACAGTTAACAGAATGCATGTCTAATCAGTTGATCTCAATCGTTTGTTAATCTTTCAATCCTGGCCTGTCGTTCGAATGATCAATTTTCTATAAATTGATCTGGTCTTCATCATTCCAATCTCTTTTCAAAATCATATAATCTCTCTCAAAATATTATGACTTTTGAGAGCACCTATCTTGAATCTTCGATGTTTTGCTAAATCATTATCTTAGGCTATACTTGCAAGAACTTACGAGAAATCTGAGGGCAATTATACTACTACAGCAAAATGGAGAAGGGAAATTGAGATGAATCATGGAAATATGTACAAATTTGGTGAGATTGTTCAAGTTTTAATTTATGCTTTGACTTCCTTTGTTCTTTGTTGCTTAGCATTAGATTGCATTTAGATTCATGTTGCATGCTTGCTCTTGATCTGTTTCTTTCTGCACTTTCTAGACATTACATTTGGTGAACCGGATGTGAAGACACCATCTTCGCGTACTCGTAGAGTTTTATTTTGATTTTTGTAGGTTTTTTGTATAGAACGACGCATCAGTTTGACGAAATGCCGCAATTAAAATTCATAGATGCCTCAGTTTGACGAAACGACGCAATTGATTCCCTGAACCACATTTGACACCTGAAACGCCGCATCTGAAAAATCTTGAACTGCAATTGACTGGTAAATACCGAGACACAATTGTAGAGGAAATCAACACATCTGACTGGTAAAAAAGTGACACAATTGACTGGTAACCCTTTTGTTTTTGTTTTCAAAAATCTAAAGTTTTCAATTGATTTGTGTGTTACTAATATCAGAATTTCAGTGTGTGGGCTTTTTGTTTTTGGAGTTAACGAGTTTTTGCAGGACGATTGATGAAGACAATACTTGAAACTACTAACGAATCTTTTAGCAGAATGCATGTCGAAGACCTTAGTTAAATTTTGAAATAGATTGTTTGGTAGTGTAGCAAATCTTTCATTTGGTTTAAAATTAACAAGTGTTTACTGTGTTTGGTGCGAAAGCACATCTGTGTATTACCCTCACGATTTGGTACATCGAAGTATCCTCTCCCCTTGCGCATCTGTACGATCCTGGGTGTAAGAGAAATGGTTACCAACTCTAGAATTTGGGCATGTTCTGGTGGGAAAAAGTACTCACCCAGGATGACTCAAACCAGTAGTACCCTAAACCCGAGGGACTTCCAGCCAGTATACAAAAGTGGGTTCTTGCGGAAAACCCAAGAATCACGAGTGTGGTTCTGACGAGATGGATCTGAAAGGGGACTCTCGCCACATGGATCATGCCCTACAAATGGAATGCCCATATTAAACACCTTTTGTTTTAGTGTCCAACCGTTCTATTGGCCATTGCTTGGTATAGTGTAGGGTACAGTATCATGCCCGAAGACACTCACTACTGATCCCCTTGAGTAGAGATAGCAGTTATTGGGAGGTCATTTCCCAAAGAATTCAAAATTGGTGTGCTCAAAAGACGTTAATGAGCCGTGGAGGGGAGCCAATTCCACCAAATTTCTAAGCTATCCGCTCTCGAGAAGGAAAGGTGTTTATCACCAATCCAAGGTATTTCGGTGGGCTATACCAAGTATACAAACCCTAGGCCTTTTGGCCTATTAGGATGTGCTTGTCTGTTGTCAACTTAAACATTCTTGGAGTCCAAAATCAAACTGAAAACACTTTGCCTTATGATTTTTCTTATTTGCCAGAATTTGATCATGAAAAATGGAGTCAGTTTTAAATCTCAGATCACTAAAAATTCACAGAGAGTCACAACTGCTCACCAAAAATTTGCAATTGATTTTTAGAGTCACATCTGTTTAACTTCGAGTCACATCTGTTATTACGAGTCACATTTTTTTAACTTCGAGTCACATCTGTCAGTTAGAGTCACATTTGTTTAGCATAGAGTCACATCTACAAGATCAATTTGCAATTGTTTTGCGAAAAACCACATGCATTATATTCTGAGTTGTAGTTGTCATTACGAGTCACATCTGTTAGATAGTTAACTGTATCTGTTAAAGTCACACATTGAACTTTACCAGAGAAACATAATTGATCACTGGAAAACCACAACTGGTAAACTTAACCGCATATGTGAAATCCTATGACGCATTTTTCTGATTATCAGAAAGTTAGAATTCATGGTCATTGTCTAGTCAAGACGGTCACATCAGTTTCAGTTATCTTTTCACAAACAATCCTTGAACAGAAACAGGAAATGATTTTGCTCAATTTTTCATCCTTTAGGTTCATTTAGTCATTTCCATAGTTGTCCTAATTCAGAGTTTGGTCTCATCTTAAAATACATTTTTTTTGTTTAATTCAAACTTCTAGGAAGGTCACTTTTACAAACTTTAGAATAGGTCCATCATCTACACTTTAGAAAAATCATAGCATCAACAAAATATTTCATTGAACCTAGTCTTATCATTTTATCCTTTGTCCTATAGAGAGTCCTCCTAGCTCATCAGTCTAGTTAGGAAACTCGACTTGTCTTTGATCCTCGTCCTACATTGGTTCCTTGACTTAATGAAATTGACGCCTTGGTTAGACTTTAGGTAGTTGGTCCCTCTGTCTTGGGTCTATAGAATTGATCACTTTAGGGTCTTGCTTAGACTTTGCATCTTTAGATTTTAGACTAGTGTCATCCTAGAACATTCCTTATTTTGCATTCAGAAAATCCCAAAAACATAGACTAGAGTCATACTATCCATAGATTTAGTTTTGCATTCCTTGCATATTGAGCTAATCTTACATGGTCGAAACTAGGTCTAAGAGAAGAGAGAGAGAAAAGATGTCAAACCCAAACGAATTCATCAATCCATTTTCTTCAAGAGCTCATAAGACTATTAGACAAATTCACCACTAGAAACACTCAAGGACATATTTCAGTAGAGGACATAGAGGCTGCCGCATAGGACCCTGAGTTTGCCTCTTTCGTAGATGAGTACCTAGCAAATGATCGATAACGATACTTAGCCAAATTGCTAGCTGAAGGAACTACCTTACCTACAGGATTTGATATTAGCACCTTACAAACTCAACCTACACAAGGGACAAATACCACAACTACTAGTACTACTATACCTCAGGTCAGCACAATTATGTCATCTAGCACACCTACACAAAGTACAACAGTCCATACGTCTCCATTTGGTACCTCTAGCATGACACCAGGATTTAATTTCACTATAGGGGCTTCATCATCCACTCCCTTTGGTCCTCTTGTTGGGAGTAAAAGACCTAAAATGTCAGCCTCTACACCTTATGTCGGTGTCACAAGTTCACAGTCAACGACCATACCTAATGCTAGTATCACTAGTACCATACCACAGTTGATGGCCATACCTAGTGCTCAAGTCACTAGTACTATACCACGGATTACACAAACAGGAGGCATTCCCTCCTTCCAATATGGCAATCAAAATCCATTCTCCCAAACTGGTAATCAAAATCTATTTTCTCAAATCAGTGGTCATAATCCATTTACACAGATTCCAAGTCACCAACAATTCACACAGATTCTGAACCAGAATCCCTTCTCCCAGAATGGTACTCAGAATCCATTTACACAAATCCTAGGTCAACACCAATTTATGTGAACTCTAGATCAGAACACATTTACCAACATTCCAAATCCAAACCCATCTCAAATACCAACATTTAATCGAAACCCATTATGAGACTTTGGATTTCAAAATACATACACGGATCCGCATAATCCCCCTAGCACATCTTTGACTGTTTTGTATGTCTTACAAACACAAATGCAGGCACTACAAATACAAATGGATAACATGTCGGTGTCAACTAAGAAATCATTTTCAACAAAAGACATATGCCCATTCCCCTTTGATAGATCATTGTATATGACCCCTTTCCCTCATGGATATGTCATACCGAATCTCCCTAAATACAATGGAAAATGAAATCCAATAGAACATATAAGGGAATTCTCTACCATATACATAGATGTCACTTATGACTCCACGTATCTTATGAGACTATTTCCAAGAATTCTTGTAGGAATTGCACTAGAGTGGTTTTCGGGTCTAGATTCTGGCATCAGATCTTGGGGTGAATTGGTTGAGAAATTTGTGGAGCAATTCTCCTTCAACATAGACCACAAGATAAATATAGCAACCTTGTGTCACACAACACAAGATGAAGGTGAAACATTCATCACTTTCTTCCAGAGATGGAGAACTATAGCTAGCAGGTGTCCTGTCGAGATACCCGAAAAACAAAAAGTTACTATGTTTCAAGAAAACCTTCATGCAAAACTCAGGGGTAACTTAAGGGTACATTATTGTACATTTTTTTTAGAACTAGTGGAAAAAGGGGTTATAATAGAGAAGGATCTTATTGAAAAGTGCGAACTCAAGACATCAACATCCAATAGAAATCTGATCGTACAAAACACCCCCGCTGACAGAAATAGATTTTGGTCTCGTAACAAAAATGTCACCAATGATGGGGTGGTTGATGCTAAAATGCTACAAGCAGGACCCCTCATCACATTACAAGGACCTCATACTTTTTCCAACATGCTTAATGTTGTAAATCAACCTCCTAACATGGTCCAAAATACTCAACATCCACAACAACAAAGGAGATTTCAAAAATGTGAGTTCACTCCCTTAGGGGAACCCATTGAGTCTGTATTCAAACAACTATTACAACATAATCTTATACAGCTACAGGAACCAAGACAATACGATCCAAGACAATTTAAACTAGCTTGGTGGGATGACAATGCCTTTTGTGATTATCATAGAACTAAGGGACATAACCTACAAAATTGTCAACAACTGAAGAATATCATATTAGATCTTGTCAAAAAGAGAATTATTGAAGTTAGTGGACAAAAACAAAAGTCATCAAACACTAATCATCAAGTCTTTTCTGACCCACTACATGACCATGGGAAAGGAATTTTCCCTAGTTCGAGTACTAAGACCAATATGTCAACCAACTATGCCAATATCAAGCATGATTATAATAGCAGCAAAATCATTCATCACCTTCGCGTTGTTGATGAGAATATCAATACCATTACTATCAATACCAATCTTGAGTGTGCCGTCAATACTCATCGTACTAATTTCACTATCCAAGGCCCTACATCGCAGCAAACACCACAGCCTTCCAAGTTACAATATAACCTCCTTGACTAGTTGGGGAAGACCCCAGCCCAAATCTCAATCTTGCAATTGTTGCGTATTTCCCCTGAGCATCGATCTATTCTCGATAAGGCTTTATAGAACACCACGGTCCCTAATGATCTTGATGTCAATCATTTCCAGGAAATGGTGGGGTACTTGACCAATAATCACCATGCCACATTTTCTGAACAAGACTATGCAACTGAAAAGACGAACCATAACGATCCTTTACATCTAGAAGTCCTTGTTGATGATACCAAAGTTAGACGAGTTTTGGTAGACGGAGGATCAGGGTTAAATCTATGCACTTTAAAACTAATTAAGGCATTAGGTATCTCAGAAGCATGCGTAGACATGACCAAAAGTATTGTCATAAAAGCTTATGATGATGAACGAAAATCAAAGGGGGTGGTAACACTTCCTATTAGAATTGGTCCTATAGTAATGGAGACAAAGTTCCTGGTCTTGGATCTCACCCTTCCTTATAACCTTCTGCTAGGTCGACCATGGATTCATGCCATGAACGCAGTCCCTTCCACATATCATCAGTGTCTTAAATTCTCTTACAATGGCACAAAAATAACTATAGATGGTGACCCGGATCCCTTCCAATATTGTACCAATCTAAAAGAGATCCCCCAACACCAAGTGCCAGTAAACCAAGAGGCTTCATCGTCTAACCCATCATCTTACGTTGATCCATCCACACTCACTCGAACATATATTTCACCCTCAATTCCTACCACTCCTAGGGTTAAGATACAAGACAAGGGTTGTGGAGAGTATTACATGACGACATCTTATTGTGTTAGCCATTTGATTCCTCCTAAGTCCTATGGTTTACCTACATCAGAAAGGGGACATTCTATGGTCACTATACATGTTCCTCCTATGACAAATTTCATTAAATGGGGAGAATTAAGCAAAGAGGCCGTAAATACAGAAGATGTCACCTCCTGGATATATAGAGAAAATGATGAAGGACCTCTCTTGCTCACTCACATTCCTACAGATCTATATGGAAAGGGTTTCACAATCATGCAGAGCAAGGGATATGAAGGACAAAGTGGTTTAGGCTTACATCAAGACGGGAGGATTGAACCAATATTTGTTTCTCAGTGGCCAAAAGGCGGCTAGGGTTTCACCTGATTCAGATTGGTGTTCCTAGTACCACATCACCCTTAATTGAGGAAGTAAGTGCTTCAGAAGATATTAAGACATCTCACGAATCATTGGACCAATATCACTGTAACTCCCCTAACTCTAATGATTATGAGTGGGATTCCCTATCCTCTACTTCTTCCATGGACCTTGACAAGTTATTTGGAGAACTTGACTTGATGTTAAGTTCCTCACCAAACCCCTTGAATTCCTGTCCACCAAAGAAAATGAAAAAGAGGAATGGTTTAAACACTACTATTGGGAATCACTTGATCCTACCTCTTGGCCACCTGAGCCACCTATTTTAGATAGTCAAACCTTGGCATTAGGCCCACCTATCAATCCACCTAGACCCAAACCTAAGAGAAAAAAGGACCTAGTACAAGATTTTTGTAACCACATGAATAATTCAATTTTTACCTTGACCCCATTAAACTTTGATAACTCCGATGATGACATGCCCTTAGTTTATCCCCAACTCATTGATTGGGACCAACAAGACACACCCGTCTTAGATATTTTTTAGAACGACGAAGCAATTGTTGAGTTCCTAGGACTATGAGAAGGCATACCAAATGGTGATCATAAGGTTGGTTTTACCATTGAATTGGACAAAAAAGAATATTTTGGGGAATCTGTTCAACCCTCCATTCACAAAAATGAGAAAAAGAATAAACAAGATAAAAGGGATGAGTCTCTAGGTGAAAACCAAAAGGCACCTTTAGACAATGAAAAAGTAAAAAGAAAGGACACATCTAAAGGTGAAAACCTCTCTGAGGCACCTAAGGATAGAGGTTTGAACATTCTCCCTGTTGCACAGGAAAAGTCACCCATGCTCATGGAAGAATCGGTAGAAGTCAATATAGGCACAAAAGAGCATCCTCAACTGGTTTATTTTGCAGCGTTATTGACAACAGAAGAGTAGCTAGAGTTCCATAATTTCTTTGCACAGAGACAGATAAATTTTTCCTGGTCATATGCAAACATGTCGGGGTTGGATCCTGAACTTGTTCTACATCATTTTCCCTTACAACTAGGTGCCAAACCAGTGAAACAGAAATTGAGAAAAATGCACCCACAAATTGCTTTATTAGTCAAGGCAGAACTCAAGAAACTCTTAGATGTTGGTTTTATTAGATCTATCGACTATGTAGATTGGATTTCCAATCTGGTACCAGTCACTAAACTAATTGGGGGCATCTGCATCTGCACCAATTTCAGAGATATCAACAAGGCTTGTCCTAAGGATGACTTTCCTTTGCCTAACATAGACATGATAGTTGACATGACAGCATGATATGAGATGTTGTCCCTTATGGATGGATTTTCAGGATATAGCCAGATCAGAATTGCAACTGAAGACCAACCTAAGATGGCCTTCACTTGTCCTTGGGGAACGTATTTCTGGAATGTTATTCCCTTTGGACTTAAAAATGCTGGAGCAGCCTATCAACGCGCCATGACCACGATCTTTCATGATCTAGTACACACTCTTATGGAAGATTATTTTGATGATCTTATTGTTAAATCCAATACAAGGGTTGAACATTTACAGGTGTTAGACAAGATATTTCAAAGGCTAGAGCAATATAAGGTGAGACTCAATCCAAAGAAATGTGTGTTTGGAGTCAAGTCAAGAAAGTTGTTAGGCTATATCATTTCCAGACAAGGCATTGAAGTGGATCTGGCTAAGGTGAAAGAAATCATAGACATGCCTCCACCCACTAATCTCAGTCAACTAAGGACACTACAAGGAAGGCTGCAATCCATCATAAGATTTATAGTGCAGTTAGCAAATAAGACACACCCTTTTCAACATCTACTTAAGAAAGGGGTACCCTTTGCATGGACAGCTAGGTGTGGAGAGGCTTTTCAACTGATTAAAGAGTATTTACTCACACCACTAGTCTTAATGCCACCTGTTGAAGGAAGACCATTGATTCTTTATATTACAGCAACCCATTCATCACTCAGAGCATTGCTTGCACAGAATGATGATAAAGGTCATGAAAGGGCAGTCTATTATATCAGTCAAACTTTGGTAGGTTATGAGCTCAACTATAGTACCATTGAGTGTACTTGTCTTGCAGTAGTATTTGCTACCCAAAAACTAAGGCATTATATGCTAAACCACCAAACGATGTTGATTGCTAAAATAGATCCTCTAAAATATCTTCTCAGCAAGGCAGCATTAATGGGGTGACTGGCCAAATGGGTTATGATACTTAGTGAGTATGATATCCAGTATGTAGAAAGAAAGGCTATTAAAGGACAAGTCATTGTTGATCAGTTAGCTGAAGCACCCATATAGGTAGATCACCCATTAGTTGCAAACTTTTGTGATGAGTTCATATTCACAATTGACACAAACATAACATGGAAACTATACTTTGATGGCTCACATACAAATCGTGGCTCAGGGGTTGGTATACTGTTTATCACACCACAAGGTGATTCCATCCCTAAGTCATCCAGGATTGCATTTCCATGCACTAACAACATAGCAGAGTATGAAGCTCTAGTGACAGGGTTACGCATGGCAATCAAGTGGAAAATTAAGAATCTACGAGTATATGGTGATTCTCAACTAGTAATCAGACAGGTAAATGATGATTATGAGACTAAGGATGAGAAGCTTGCTCCCTACAAACGCATGACTAACAGCTTTAAAGAGTACTTTGAAAAAGTCAAATTTCATCATATACCTCATGTTTTAAACAGGGCAGTAGACGTTATGGCTACAATTGCATCACTTCTCGACATTCCTAGCAACATGCCTAAGTTTGAGTTCTTGGTAGAATAGCTTTTAGTCCTAGCCTACGATATCCCAGATTCTGAAATGGTGTGTGAAATTGTTGGTCCTAATTCCCCATGGTACAAAGAAATCTATGACTATCTTCATGCCAAAGTCATACCCACTGGCCTATCAAACAACCAACGTAGGACTTTCCTTCACAAGTCAGCCAAATACACCATCGTCGGAGACACCCTATATAGACGCACCTTAGATAATACCCTACTGAAATGTCTTGATTCTACTGAAGGACAAGCGACCTTGCATGGGGTGCATGAGGGTATATGTGGTTCCCATTCTAGCTATCCTACTTTAGCCAAAAAGATCATGCGACTGGGTTATTACTAGCCTACTATGGAAAAAGACTCATATGTCTTTGTAACAAAATGTTGCCAATGCCAAGTTCATGGAGACTTCATACATGCACCAACACAAGAGCTTCATCCTATAACATCACCATGGTCCTTTGCCCAATGGGGACTCAACCTCATAGGTAAGATCCACCCTACATCATCTAATGGACACAAATTCATTATCACTGCCATTGAGTATTTTACAAAGTGGATTGAAGCCATTCCTATGACATACATTACCGGCACACAAATTTCTAAATTTATCCTAAACTATATCATCTGTCGGTATGGTGTCCCTCAATCCATAATCACTAATAATGGCCACCCATTTAAGAACCAAGAAGTCCACCACCTTTGTGATGAATTTCATATTCAACATCATTTTCTACTCCATATTACCCACAAGGTAATGGCCAAGCAGAGGCATCTAACATAACCATCATTAGAATCCTCAAGAAGACTGTCAATGATGCTGGTCATAACGGGCATTTACAGCTTAACCCTGCCTTATGGGCTTATCGCACAAGTATCTGTACTCCCACTGGTGCTACTCCTTATTCACTGGTCTTTGGTTCTGAAGCTATTCTGCCTATTAAGGTTGAGATTCCTTCCCTAAGAGTATCCTTGAAAGGCCACATTAATGATGAAGAGTACCGAGTATCAAGACTCCATGAGCTAGAATTCCTAGATGAGTGAAGACAGAAGGCATTAGACAATCTTCAAGCATATCAGAATCACCTTCGTCGTAGCTATAACAGGAAGGTCTTGAATAGAAACTTTGATATTGGTGACCTGGTTTAATTGGAGAACCCGAAGAATTAAGCAAAAAGAGACAAACCAAGAAAGTTTGAACCAAACTGGTTAGGACCTTATATTGTTATAGAAGCTTTTGGATCAGGAGCGTACCAACTCTCTACTCCTGAAGGGGAACCATTATCCTTTCCAATCAATATTCTGCATCTGAAGAAGTTCTATACATAGCTTCTGAGAGCCTAAGTCTTAATTAGTAAAAATACAAAAAAAATAGAAAATCACAAAAAATTGTTACCAAGGTGAAAACCTGGTAAACAGGCGTCTTGGTAACACCAAAAAAATTAGACAATCCAAAAAATAGTAAAGACAAATTATTCATCCAATAGTGAAAACCACTTCGGTGGCGCTATGGATAGGTACCATGGTGAAAACCTGGAAAACAGGCGCCATGTGTAGTTGATTATGCTCCTTTGTCTACTATTATTCTACTCTACCTTCCCTATACATAGTCCTTATCCCTGTACATAGTCCTTATCCTTGTACATACTACCTATCCCTGTACATATCCCTTCTCTTTCATATCCATCGCTTGTATATACCATTCGTAATAAGTGGTAGTCTTTCCCATAACCTGGAATGATTAACATCAAGTGCATTTCATATCCCCCATTTTATCCTATTCATAATCAATTGGTCTTATACTCGACTGGGGGAAAACACTTGACGTGTGTCATATTAATTTTTCCATTCATTGTGTTGAAGATGTAAAACCATGAAAAATCCACAAACATCGCAAAATGACCTGAGAAAACACAAAAACATCATAAAACTTCAAAAAGACAAAAAAATCAAAACATTTCAAAAATCCAAAAACAGAGTTAGAGTCAGTCACACTTGTTAGTCTTTGTCATTTTTCGAACTACGTTGCCTCTGTGACTAGATGTAGGCAAGGCCATCTGCTGATGTGCCCCCAAGGCATTAGGTCAGTCCATTTAGGTTTTTCTATATAAAATAATGATTCAATCCATATGTCTATATGGCAAGGTCATTGGTCATGTCGAACTACGAGGTCTCTGCGTGTATAACGTAGGCAAGGCCATCAATCGATGAGCCCCTGAGGCCACACTAGGTCAGTCCATTAGAGTTCGTCACATTCACTTTCACACACGTATTCTATTTGTATTCAGTCTTGTTAGTTAAAGTCAAGTCAAACTATGAGGTCTCTGTGTGTATAATGTAGGCAAGGCCATCAATCGATGAGCCCCCGAGGCTGCACTAGGTCAATCCTTTAGGGTTTGTCATCACACATAGTTAATCATCAGTACATCATATCAAGTCATGCATCAATCTGGTGAACAAGTCAGCAATGTCTCTAAGTCAAATCAAATAACTTGCCAAATGAAACATTCAAAATAGATCAACTAATGTCTGCTACAGGATGTGTCCTTCCTGGAAACAGACATCATTAGAACAATCAACCTCTCTCTTATTCAGGATGAGTCCTTCCTGAATATTGATATTAATAAAACAATCTATGTCTTATACAGGATGAGTCCTTCCTACATAATCGGCATTGTCAAACAATCAAACATAGCCTTATATAGGTTATCACATCAATGATATCTGACTCAACATCTTATACGATACATGTCTTTCTAAAACCAGGCTTTGTCATGCCTTATACAGATAGTCATAACATCGAAACCAGACTCACAGTCTTATCCGGTATGTGTATTTCCTAACATCAGGTTCTATCAATCAATCCTTCTATCAATCGAAACGAATCAAACAAACAGATCAAGTTTTGGCAAATATTTTACTGGCTTTTTGACATTATGGCTTATTTATCTTATCATTTATCTTGATTTGATGACTCGGAATCCTGTTACTAGCTTTCTCAAGGATGTCCCATGAAGGATTTAGAGGAGCGATGACGTCTCATGACCTATCTTTTTTTTTTGTTTGTTGTCTGTGGCTTGTCTTGACAAAAATACTGGGGCAACTTCTGCCCTTAGTATGAGTTAACAACACTCCTTGTCTATGACTATCTGTTATTAGCAAGTGGATGACCTTGCACACCTTGATCTATGTCATATCATGGTGTTTTTCTCCATTTGTATTAGTCTCGCCCAATGATGATAAATCGCAACGCCTTTTGTGATATGATGAAACATCAAAGATTGCTAATACTAACATCCATGTCTTTTATTATTCATCTTTCTTTTCGCACTAACATTTCTTCTTTTCTACATCTTCACCACCCTTATCTATTTTCCTCTATCCTTTTTTCTTTCATCTTCTAGTTCTCTCATCGATTTTGAGAGCACACTCATGTTCTTTGAACCTGCCTGTCCTTTTGAGGGGGCATACCTTCACCTATTTTGCACAGAGGGCATTCTTTGGGGCATATTTCTTATCGATTTTCTTTGACACAACGAAATGACATTGTATCAAAGAGGGGAAATGTAGACAGAAATTTGGTCTAAGCCCGACTTCAATATTCTTCATAATTCCTATTCTTCTATTAATTAAATAATCTTAATTATTTAATTAATTCACCTTAACATTAATTCTTCTATTAATTAAATAATTTTAATTATTTAATTAATTCACATTTTCTTTATTCTATCGATTAATTAAATAAACGCTTTTTATTTAATTATGTTACTAATTAACCTTATCCTTCTTGTCAAATTAAATAAATTCTTATTTAATTTACTCTTTATCATACTTCAACTATAATTAAATAAATTATTTATTTATTTAATTATTCATTTAAATATCTTCATCACTTAATTAAATAAATCTTATTTATTTAATTATTCTTCAAATATCAAATCTTGAATTAAATGAATTATTCAATTCATAAATTCTATTTTAACGCATTCCTCTATATTTAGATAATTGTGCAAATTATCTAAGTATTCACTTTGACTCGACTCGACATCTATTTCAAATCACTCAGTTAACTCTTGATTTAATGTCTAAGTGGCATTCTCGAGTAATCTCTTCGTCTAATCGTTCAATCGTCCAGTGCTAACTCAATTGCGTGTACATGCAGATTAATTAAATATTCCTATTTAATTAATTAAACCTTGTGCGTGCATTCAAACAAGAGTTGCTTTAATCAATCTTTATCTTTGTCATGCAAAGATAATTATTTTGTTTTTGAATACCGAACTCGAAGATTAAATCATTTATTTAATCTTTAATTCTATTTCTAATTTGTATCACTCATGTCACTATTTACAGTTAACAGAATGCATGTCTAATCAGTTGATCTCAACCGTCCATTAATCTTTCAATCCTGGCCTATCGTTTGAATGATCAATTTTCTATAAATTGATCTGGTCTTCATCATTCCAATCTCTTTTCAAAATCATATAATCTCTCTTGAAATATTATTAATTTTGAGAGTACCTATCTTGAATCTTCGATGTTTTGCTAAATCATTATCTTAGGCTATACTTGCACGAACTTATGAGAAATCTGAGGGAAATTATACTACTACAGCAAAATGGAGAAGGGCAGTCGAGATGAATCATGGAAGTACGTACAAATTTGGTGAGATTGTTCAAGTTTTAATTTATGTTTTGACTTCCTTTGTTCTTTGTTGCTTAGCATTAGATTGCATTTAGATTCATGTTGCATGCTTGCTCTTGATCTATTTCTTTCTACACTTTCTAGACGTTACACTTGTCACAGTGATAGTACATTCAGCAAGACCGAAACCAAGTCACAACGACTATGGCATTTCAACAAGATTCATAACAGCTAGCCGACCAGACATGATTAATGTCACAATGAATTTTCCCTCTAGGAGTTATATGTCAGTATGGATTGAGGCAAATATTCCAACAATATTTTGATATATTCTAAGTTAGAGGAAGAACATGAGAAGCATTTGAGGATAGTATTGCAGCGGTTGAGGGAACATAAGTTATATGGGAAATTTTCCAAATGTACCTTTTTCCAATCTGAGGTGCATTATTTGGGACACGTTATTTTAGCAGAAGGGATAGTCGTGAACCCAAATAAGATTAACGAAATCTTAGATTGGCCAGCACCGCAGAATGTTTCAGAATTTCGAAGCTTTATGGGACTTGCAGGGTATTACAGGAGATTTGTACAAGGGTTCTCGACAATAGCAGCACCCATTACCACACTCCAGAAGAAGGGAAAGAAATTTGAGTGGAGTGACAAGTGTGAAAAATATTTTCAGTTGCTAAAAGAGAAGCTCACTTTTGCACCCATTTTAGTTGTGCCTAATCTGAATGGTCATTTTACAGTGATCACTGATGCATCAGGAGAAGGGATAGGAGCCATCCTCATGCAAGAAGGACAAGTGGTGGCATATGAATCAAGAAATTTGAAGCAACATGAGTTAAATTATGCACCACATGATTTAGAGTTGGCATACATAGTTCATGCCCTTTAGATGTGGAGACACTATCTCTTGGGTAAGCCATTTGAATTAAAAATAGATCATGTTGGATAACAGTACATCTTTACTCAACCCAACCTAAATGCTCATTAAAGGTGATTGTTGGAATTTTTGAGTGAATATGACTTTGGCATTGAGTACATTAAAGGGAAGGAAAATAGGGTATCAGATGCCTTGAGTAGGAGAAGACATCTCGCAGCCATGGTTACCATAAAATCTAGTTTCAGGGAGCAGGTGGTTCAGGATTTACCTAGGGATGAGTAGTATGAAAGGGTAAAACAAGCCCTAGAGTAGGATCCTTCAAATCGCAGATTTGTTGGGTATGTATTTGAGTCTGATGGACTCTTGAGATTCTAGGCATGCATGTATATTCCTAATTATGTACGATTGAGAGAGTTGGTGCTAGAGGAATTCCATAATGTGCCTTAGGACACCCTGGTGTAACTAAAATGGTTGAGGGACTCAAGCCTCTATATTTCTGGCCAGGACTCAAAAGAAATGTTACTACATTTATAGCCCGATGTTTGGAATGCTAGCGAGTTAAAGTTGAGCATGTACATCTGGCAAGACTTTTATATCCTCATAGGGTGCTAGAATATAAGTGGTAGGTGATAACTATAGAATTTATTTAGGGTTTTGTGATGTCTAGGAATTGACATGATACCATCCTAGTTGTGGTGGATAAATTGACTAAGGTGGCCCATTTCATTCTTGGGAACCTCAAGGATGGTTCGATGGTTTTGGTGAGGAAATTTGTACAGGAAATCTTCTGACTTCATGGAGTGCCAGAAGTGATCATTTTAGATTGTGACACTCGGATGACTTCCAGATTTTGGATTACTTTGAATTCTTCCCTAGGAACTAAATTAAATTCCAGTTCATCATATCATGCTCAGACCGATGGTTAGTCAGAGAGGGTGAACTAGATTATGGAGGATCTCCTCTGAATGTATTGTATGGAGAAACAACACAAATGGGAGGAGTATGTGCCTTTGGTGGAGTTTGCTTACAACAACTCCTATCACACTTCTTTGGGTATGGCACCATTCAAGGCTCTATATGGATGTATGTGTCAAACACCCATCAGTTGGGACAGGGTTGAGGAGAGGATCATGATTGGTCCTGAAATGTTGAGGGAAATGGAAGACCAGATGAAGCTTATTAAAGAAAAGCTAAAGCAAGCTTCAGATCGATAGAAGAGTCTTGCAGATAAGAATAGAACTTGCAGACAATTCTCTGTAGGAGACAAGGTCTTTTTGAGAGTTTGACTACATAAGAGTTCAATCTCTTTCGAAAAGAACTCAAAGCTTGCCCCTAGGTTTGTTGGGCCTTTTGATGTCGTGGAGGTGATTAATCTGGTTGCTTGCAGGCTTGCTCTACCACCAGCTCTATCTCGGATCCATAATGTTTTTCATGTCTCGGTGCTTAAGCCCTATCATCCAAATGTAGCTCATATTCTTGACTGGCGTGCGTTGTAGGTACAGGACCCAGGAGTGATGTAGGTGGAGCCTGTCAGGATACTGGAAGAGCGCAATGTTAAGTTGTGGAACAAGGACATTATGCAGTATAGGGTCCAGTGGGACCACTACTCGGTGGATAATGCCACCTGGGAGAATGCTGAGGACTTTGATAGAGCTTTTCCACTTGAGATCTTAGCATGTTTTTCTTTTCTTGCATTTAGAGACTTATGATACACTGATGTTACATATTTTGTTGTGTGGTTTTGTAATAAGACATCGAGACGATGTCTCTTCCTAGTGGGGAATGATGTCACGTCTCAGCCCTGATGTAGGTTACTTTTGGGTTTTGTATGGATTTGTTACATGTTTTGATGTGCGTGGTAGAATAATAATTAATATGATGGTGTTTTGCTGTGGAGATAAATGAAAGTGCTTATTTAAATTATGAAAAGTGGAATAGTATTGAATATGTTTTACTTTGAAGATGAAGCAAAATAGACTAGAAATATTTGAATTCATATATTATATTGCTTGACTTATATCTTTATGTGATACTAATTCAGTTTTTGTTGTGTGTCTGAGTGCACTTGAGTTGCAGGAGGTCGAATACCAAGGGTGTGATTAAGGAGAGGAGGTTAGCTTCTTGATAGGACAAATTAGGAAGTCCTCTCGGTCACACACACAAGCACTTAGATTCGTGTAGTTTGCATTTAGGAATGTCAATTTTAGTGTGTTTGTTTTGAATTATTTACAAATTAAATAATAGTTAGTAAATTAAATAAATGATGAAATGAAAGCATGATAAAGTAAAGGAATTAATTTTAATTATAATTTAACTTGATTTTTAAATGATTATCATTATATAAATTTAAGTGAGAATCCTACTTTCTTTAACTTGTGTTTTTGTGATAATAAAATTAAATAATAATTAATTGGCAATTATTTAAATGTTAGGTAAATAATTATTTTGAACTTAGTCTTGGGTGAGTATTTTCAAAAAAGTTTTCCTTTGTGCAATGGTAAATTGTAGGTCATTTTTACATATTTCTTATTTATGAATATGGAATGTAAAACACAAAGTTATATTTATATTTTCTTTTTATTTTAAAAATCCATTTTCAAGATTAGTGTAGGAAACAGAAAGGTAAAACATTATTAAAAAGGGAAAAGAGTTCCCGAGAAAACAACCATTCTTGAAATCATTCTTGAAATGAGACTCTACAATTTTTTCTCTAATGGCTGCCTCGAAAATGTTGAATCTTTCAAAATAGTGTGTTGAAAATTATTCCTTGGAAGATAGTAGGAAATTAAAGAGCTGGAAAAGCAACTGGAAAGGAGGAAAGAAGAAGAAGCTTTCTTAGAAAAACACGATTGAAAAGGGGCAAAGAGAAGAAGTGGTCTGAAGAGCATCTCTAGATGGAAGTGTAATATCTAGGTTTTCCATTCTTTTTCCACAAATCTTGTTTGAAAAATGAAAATACCACTATAGAATTTGAATTCCAAGTGTTTGACTTGTATGCAAAAATTGTGAAAATCTAAGAAAATGTTCCATTCTTATGTGTGCATTGAAAGAATTTGCATAATTTTACCCCTATCAGATTGGGGCTTTTCTCCCTATGCTACTATGGTCCATAGATTTCATTTTTGAATGCTAAATCTTTTATACAAAAATTTTGAATAAATAAATATATATATATATATATATACACACCCCTATTTTTTGTGTACATATTATATATATATATATATATGTATATATATATATATTATATACACTGTTATTTAAGCTTTTGGAACTGTAGAACCGTGGACTGTATATGCAAATTTTTGAAGTCTATATTTGTTTATTTTATGCAAGGAATGTGGGGAATAAACCCCAGCCCCGACCATAGAGGAAGGGGCGGCGTTGTGAGAGGGACAACGTCCTCCACATGCCAAGGCCTATGGAGGAGGCGTTGCCCACTCACAGGCAGCACCTTCCCCTATGGGGGAGGCGTCGACCTCATCCTATTTTCTTTAAACTGTGATTTAAGTTCTTTAAAAGCTGTGATTTAAGCACTCATTATTGTATGCGTTGAAACTTCTACGATTTGCAAAATTTGTTATAAATTATATATATATATATGTATGTATGTATATATGTATGTATATATATATATGTATGTATATATATATGTATATATATATATACACACACAACTATAAATATATATATATACACATATCCACACACATTTGCAGACATAAATACAATTATGTTTGGAATCTTGCTGATATATGAATAAATACATGTTTAAATATAAATATGTATATATATATATACACACACACACATATATATATATATTATATATATATATATATACACTGGCATAAACAACATAGTTTGCTATAGAAAACATTACTTTCTATCAATGGTATTAAACAGAAAAAAAACACAGCTCAGTGTATACATTCAACTATAAGTCTACTATGTATTTATATATATATATATGTATATATTATAAATATGTATGTATATATATATATACATACATACATACATAATAAATATATTTATAGATTTGTATGGTGAACTTCAATATCTAAAAGTTAAAACTTAGAAAAGCAGCAGAATAAATTCACATAAATAACCGTGTACATTAGCAAACTTGTATTTATGTGCAAATTTGGAAATTTACATTGTTTTCCTTTTCTCAAACTGTTATTTTTCTGAATATCAATGCATTGTATGAGTCACCATATTTCATTTCTGAACTTAGTGAAATACTCATAAAGCTATGCTATAAGCTGAAGATGAAAATTTATAGTAAATGTAGACTATTGAAAACACATTTAAACTAGTGAATTTTCTGAAAAGAGTAGATTTCTTTTTCTGATCTATTAAGTCTATTTACTTTGATCAAGCTATTTTAGAAAACAGAACTTGCATTTTTTTTAAATTAGTAACTTTAAATACATTTCTCATACTGAGTGTATGCATGAAAAGCTATTTTGATACTCTTTGTGTGAACATTGGAAAATGATGAAACTTCTTGGGAATTAGAAATGTGAATGTGAACTTCGACAAAAAATGCATTATTTACTGTATTTTGAGAAACTTCTGGGACAAGATGCCGAAGGTGGACCCATAGAGACTGTAGTTTTACCTTTTGTAAAACTATCATTTATTTTATTTATGTGTGGCCAAGCACATGCACCATTGAAATAGATGGAATTAAAAGCCTAGAACTAAATGTATATAGGTCTCTGCCACCTCCTGTTTGCAAGAACTATGTGATTCTCATGTTAGGAATGCATATAGGCATCAGGCTTGCATTGAGAATTCCCTCCTACGTTGTTCTTTCAGGTTGCTAGGCTCCTCATACAGGGTCGGGGATTTCTTCGAGTTAGGAAGAAACCTGGGGAAGTCTTGTACTTCATGGTTGGGTGGAAAAGGCGCCTTAATCACACCCTTGGCCCCAGCTTGCAAGAAGACCAGTGGTGTCATGGCGGTTGAGGTTCAGAGGTTTATATGCTATAAATGTATGCATGTGGATGGCTTGTAAAGCCCACTTGTAAATTTAACTCTTTTTGAAATTCAGTATTGTAACATTGAAATAGATGTATTGGAATGAAAGTTTTGATGTAACATTGAAATAGATGTATTAAATGAATGATAATGATGTAATTGAAACTTGAATGAATTTATGGAAATTCATTGATATGCAAATGACATTTACATATGTATCATTGCAGTGATCCTTGTTGTTAATGAAATTTACTTCTTATGCATACATGGAATGAAATTTATTACTAAATTTTCCTTTTGAGAATTTATGGAAAGATCTTGATCCATGCATCCTTTTCTTTTAATATACTTGGAATGTAATAAGTTTTGGCAATTATGTGGTTTTATGAACATCAACTCTTGAGCATTACACTATTTGAATTCCCACTCCTATGCTTCAAAACAAAAGTATAACTCTGCAAGAATTCTACCCATCTCATATGTCTCTAATTCAACTTACCTTGACTGTTCAAATATTGCAATGTCTGATGATCCGTATACAACACAAAATCCCTAGGCAACAAGTAATGTATCCACTTCTTCAAGGCTTGAACTATGGCATAAAATTCCTTATCATACACTGAATATCTCTTCCTAGCAGCATTCAACTTCTCACTGAAATAAGTTGCAGGTCTTCCCTCTTGACTTAACACTGCTCCAATGGCATTTCCACTTGCATAATAGTCCACTTGAAATACCTTAGTGAAATATGGTAAAGACAACACAGGCTGCTCAATCACCTTCTTCTTCAACAACTCAAAAAAATTATCTACTCTAGATGTCCATCTAAAATCCCTTCTATCTCCTCTCATTACTTCTTTCATAGGACTGCAAATAGAACTAAAATTTCTAATGAACTTCCTATAGAAACTAGCCAATCCATGGAATGATCTTACCTCTCCAATGCTATCTGGTGTTGACCACTCAAAAATCGCTCTCACCTTCTTAGGGTCCATCTTCAATCCATCCACAGATATCAAAAATCCTAGATATACCAACTCCTCCTTCATGAAACTACACTTCTTAGGGTTTTTCAACAACTGCTCGTCTTTCAACCTCTACAAAAAAAATTTGATATGCAACAAATGTTCTTCTCTACTCTTACTAAAAATCAGGATGTCATCCAAGTAAGCAATCACAAACTTACCCAATAATTTCTTCAATACTTCTTTCATCAACCTCATGAAAGTACTCACCGCATTTCTCAATCCAAAATGCATTACCAACCACTCGTACAATCCTTCATTTTTTTTGAATGTTTTTTTCCACTCATCTCCTTCTCTAATTCTAATCTGATGATATCCACTCTTTAAATCTATCTTTGTAAAGTATCTAGCTCCACTCAAACAATCCATAATGTCATCCATCCATGGCAAAGGAAATCTATACTTCATCGTGATCTTGTTTATGGCCCTAGAATCTATACACATTCTCCATTCTCCACCCTTCTTAGGTGCAAGAACAATAGGTACCACACATGGACTTAAGCTTTCTCTTATCAAAACTTTCCTCAAAAATTCTTGCACTTGTATATTCAACTCTTCATTCTCTACCGGTGTCATCTAGTGTGCTGCTTTATTAGGAAAACTAGCTCCAGGAATCAGATCCATGCAATGACTAATACTCCTCACATGTGGCAATCCATCAGGTACATTATCTGACATGATCTCCTTATATTTTGTCAGTATCTCTTTTATCTCTTTTGGGTTTTCTTCTACATGCTTCAAATCTTTAGCCTTCTTAGGCAACAAGTCATAACACATATTCCAATGTCTCAATCCATCCAGGAATCTTCTTCCATCAACTAGACAAACCCTAGCATTCATACAAATTTCAACTATAGGAACATCTTCCAATGGAAAAAAAATTTGCTTCATCTCATTAGCAACAATGGTGTATATGTTCTTCTTTCCATCATGAATATCATGTTTATCATACTGCCAAGGTCTTCCGAACAAAACATGGCATATATCCATAGGCATGATATCACACAAAACTTCATCATAGTAATTTCCTATCTTTAATTTCACCAAGCATTGTTCACTTACTAGTATCTTATGGTCATCCTTAATCCAAGTAATCTGATAGGGCTTTGGGTGTTTCAACCTTTCCAACCCTAATTTAGTCACCATCTCTTTAGAAACTAGGTTCTTAGAACTTCCACTATCAACAATCACTTTGCAAAATTTACCATTCACCTTGCATTTGGTCCGAAACAAATTCTTCCTCTACAATGGTTCTTTCTCCAACTCACTTTGACATAATACTCTCCTATTCACCAACACTTCTCCATCTTTGGGTTTATTAGATGATCTAGCATGATCCTCTTCAGAAAAGGCTATTCTTCTATTGTTCTCTATCTTTCTTCTTGTCTCTCCCTAATTACATTCAAATGCTCTATGTCCTTCTCCACCACACTTAAAGCAAGTTCCCCTGAATAATATTTTCTCCTTATCATCCTTTCTATAACCTTCATTCTGGTAACCACCATATCCTCCTCTTTTGTAAGAGTTTTCATCACCTCTTTGGTATGAATTTTCATTCTTACTAATCTCCTTATCCTTATTCTTTTCTGGAAAATATCCTCTTCCTCCTCCAGTAAAAGTTCTTCCTCTCTGTCTCTACTCATGTCTCTTATTCAACTTCTCCTTTACCTTAGGGCACATTGATATGTCTCTTCCACACTCTACAACTTGATCAAAATGATTTCATCCTATATGGACAATCTCAAACCATTCACATATCTAGCTACTTGCTCAATCTCATGCTCTGAATGTCTAGATCTAATATTCAACTTATAGAACTCAATATAATATGTCACACTAGATTCTTTCTGCTTCAAATTTTGCAACTTCTTGAACAAACTAATCTGATAATCTGCAGGCATGAACTTTGACTTCAAATTATTCACCATCCGATCCCATGACTTTATCTTTTCTTTTCCCCTTCTCTGCCTATTTGTCTACAAATTTTCCCACCAAAGGGATGCATGTCCCCTCAACTTTGTACAAGCAAAATTCACCTTCTTATCTTCTGAGGTACCTTCAAATTCATAATACTTTTCCATCTATGTTATCCAATCTAACAATACATTTGAATCCAACTTACCATTATAATCTGGTGGATTGAAATGTGGTCTTGTACTCACTTTAGTTAGGGCTCCTATGAACCTCTCTTATCCCTGATCTAGGCCAGGTTGCTCATCTCTTCCTCTTTCTTCCTACACTTCTACTTCTTCATCACTCACATCATCAACTGGTCGACCTCTTCTCTGGGTCATTTCAACTACATCTAATCGAGCAACAATTCCTCTTAACATCTCCATCCCAGCTGGGTCTACATTTCCACGTGCTCCATTTCGACCATTTCTCCTTCCCACCATCTTCACACACACCCTCTACAGCTGCAGGTCAGATCCTCAATCTGCCACCCCATAAAAAATCTTCAATAGGACTTCGCAAACTCTGACAATCTCGCAAGGAATGAACCTCACTCTGATACCATGCAGCAAGAGTAACACAATGAAAGAAACATAGAATATGGAGGAAAATTCAAATGCAAATATGTTCATTAACACAAATCTCAATTACATTCAGCTTGCAACTTCCAGGCTTATAGATTCGGCTCACAGGCCTGATATAACATGCTCAATATTACAACATTCTAATGTGCTCCTATATGCGAGTTGAACTCTTACAATTGAAATCAATCTTAATCTATTCCTCAACTATCAACTCTACTGCCTATTCTCATGATCGATTAGAAGATTTATACTATATCTGTGATTTTAGAAACATCTGCGTCGGCCAAAGATCATTACATTTTCCAATGAAGTAAAATATAACATGTGCAAGAATAGGTCACCCTCAAATTTGAAATTCAACAGGTGCGTAAGATGAAGTGTGGACCCATACTGAAGGTCGGGGACACTCCCGAAAATAATTAAAATCACACCATTAAGATTCACAAGTCACGGGGATGATCCACAATGATTGAACTGGCCAAAAAAATTGAAATTATTCCAGTGCCAGTTCAAGAAACTGTTGAGAATTTCAAACACAATAACATGTTGGAAAAAGATCCAATCTTGCTCAAATCCTGGAACAAGGAAAATGAACACATTGACAATGTAACCCAAGATCCACAAGGTCTAGTGAGCAAAGATGATGAATCCACCAACATGAACTGAGTAAGAACAAAACAAGAACAAAAATTGAAAGAAAATATTTTTGGTTGATGCAAGATTGCCAAGAACCAAGGATGCTCTCGCATCATGCCCCACCATGCCTTTGACATAACCGACCAACAAGTGACCTATTGAAGGATAGTACAAACATCCTTATCATTCTTTTAGACCTTGTAGGAGGTGGAATCTTTCTAGATGAGGTCACCACCCATAACGACATACACTTCAGATAGAGAAAAATTAGGAATTATGTAGAAGCACCTGGTGAAATGCACAAGCAAATGCAAAGGTAACTTATGAAAAGATGGGACAAGATAAAAGTATTACATTAAATGCAATATGTGCTAGTTTTCAATTTGAGTTGATGAGGAGTTCAGCTTGAACTCATTATTAAAGTACTTTTTCATCATTTAATAATAGCTCTTATACATTCTCTAGGATTAATTAAAGATCATCCCAAATAGTAATTTTTTCTATAAAGGCTCCCAAATTTGCTAAATCATCAACCACTTTATTGCCAGCTTTGAAAACCTGTGAAAATCTATAAATACCAAGATTCATTATGATATTATGAGCTGAGAGGATGGGGTCCCATAGGGACCAATAAGGGTTCACCTTCCCATTCAACAACGTGATTGTATTTCTAGAATCTCCTTCAATTGCTAGGTTGGACACTTCAACATTCCTGGAAATACAGATCTCATGATAAGTAGCTACCACTTTTACAAAGTTAATATTTTGTAAGCCCAGGTTAAATGCATAAGCCAAAATCAACTTCCCATGATGGTCCCTGATTATGCCAGCCTCACCTACTTGACCCAGGTTCCCTTTGGCTAATCCATCAATGTTAAGCTTAAGCCAATCAGAATCGGGGGGACCAAAGAATATTGTTCCTATCCAAAGGAATATGCAAGCTCAGGGAATTAAGAGCCTCAGATAAGTTCCAAAATGAGGCAATGGAGAACTCCATATTTGAGGGATTTCTTTTCAGCTTGCAAGAGTTCATTTTAAGATTCTCAATAATCTGGTTAGTAATCTTGTTTGCAACAACTTGTCAAGGGCTTTTATTGTTGTGCTTCTTCTAGAGCACCCAACATGTGAAAAGGAGAGCTTGCCACCATATCTAAATGAGAAAAGGATGAGACATCAATGAGGACCACCCCTCCAACACCATCTTGATATCCTTTTCCCAAACACAATTGACCTTAAACAAGGACTAAATTTTTTGATGAACTTTCTAAGAATAGGAGCAATAAAATAAAAGGTGAGAAATTATTGCAACTTAAATTTCATGTAGAAAGCACTTGCTGCCAAGATGTCTCCCCCTCTTCTACAAATTATCTAGTGTGAGGATTATTTCATGGCAAGCCATCCACCAGAAGAATTGCACCTTAGGCAAGGAGTTGTTCTTCCAAACCTTCATCCAATTGAATTGAGGAACCTGAGGATTGGACAAAATGTTATTTCCAGACTTCAATGAATAGTTACCATCCTTAGAGTCTACCCACACCAAAGAATTAGGTAAATGAGAATTGAAAACTCTTTGGTTTTCTACCCTTTTGAGGATTTCTGAGGCAACCAGATGAAACAAGGGGTCATACCAGTTAGGATCAATCTTCCAAAGGGGAAATTCCAAGGAGTGATCCAAATAATATGAAATATTATAGCCCAATATAGAGAAAAGGTCTAATTTGATAACTGAGTAAATAGTATGGAGACCAAGACCTTGCTTCAAAATCTACTTGTCATCCCAAAAAAATATTGAAACACTAGTTTGGATTTTCCAACAAATACCCTGAGATATTAAATTCTTATTTTTGAGGAGATTGTTCCAAATAATGGACCCCAAGGGGATTTAAATATTATGAATTACAAGGAGATTCATTCCCCACCATGAAAATATTAAGCTTTAAGGATAGATATCCATTTGACCTACTGATTTAAAAGTTTCCAACTAAATTTGGTAATGAGCACTATGTTCATCTTCCTAATTTTTCTTAAGTCAAGACCACCATACATTTTTTTGGAGCAAACAGTGTTCCCAATTCATGAGAGAGTAACAATTTTTTTGTTATATTCCTGACCATATGAACCTTCTTTGGATCTATTAGAATTTGTCAAACCATGAAGAGAACATCATAAATAGGGACATAAGGTAAAAAGCCATGCTTTGGAGAGTGGACATTAGGAGGAGTAGTTTACTAGCATTGCTAAGAAGGGCCTCCTTCAAAGCCACAAGTTTTATTTGAATTATTTCAAGTTGGACCACACAAAATTATCAACCTTACTCACAATGAGATGCATTCCTAAGTGGAAGGGAGAGAAAGGATATGGTAGTTAAGAATCTTGGAGATCTTGATTTGGAGCTAGAGGGGAACATTGAGAAAAATAAAATAAAAATTAGCCAGATTAATACATTGACCAAAAGCAGAAGCAAACCTTTTCAGAACATATATTCACCCCTTCACCTTCGCAATATAGTGGCTTCCGTAGGAAGGATTGTATCATCAACAAATTGTTGATGAGAAATCAGATGGGAGATGGAGAAAGGAGCAAAACCAGCAAGGGTACCATTCAAAAAACCTTTGGAAATGATATGAACAAGGACCTTTGCCATCAATTTAAAGAGATAGGGGGACATTTGGCCCCATTGTTTGATATTTCCATAAGCAGAGAAGTGGTCCTACAAAGTTCCATTAATGATCATAGAGAACATAGGAGAGGTAACACAAACTTTAATGATTTTTAAAAAAATTCTTATGAACCTAAATTTGTCAAGGAATTCAAATAGAAAGTTCTAGGAGTATTTATCATAAGCTTTGGAGATGTCCAACTTATGGTCCATACTTTTCTTATTGATTTTTCTCATAGAATGAAGGGTTTCATGAACGAATATGACAACATTAGTAATTTGGTGCCCCAAAATAAAACCTTTCTAGGCCGGATGGATTATTTTATCAAGGGAAGGTTTAATATAGTTGATCAATAGTTTAGAGAAAATGTTGTAGAGGGTATTATAAAGGATAATGGGGCAAAAATTCAAAATCATGTTGGCACCAAGTTTCTTTGGAATGAGGACAACAAAAATATTATTAAACACCTTTAGAATGTTGCTTAAAGAGAGAAATTCCTTAACAACAAGAGTAACATCTTGGCCACCAATATCACAAAACTTTTGAAAGAAGAAAGAGGGAATCCATTAGGCCCTAGGGCCTTAAAAGGGTTAATGTAAAAAAAAAAACCTCCTTAATTTCCTCATTTGAGGAACAACTTTCCATAAACATAATTTCCTAGGAGCAACAGAGTTGGGAATCACAAACAACGGGTCATCCACCAAAAGAGGGGAGTAAATCATGTATGGGTTGACGAGATTATGGAAGTAATTAACACCTACCAAAGAAATTTCCTCCTCAGAATTTAGAATAAAACCATCCTCAGTGATCAATTTAGAAATAGTATTCCTCTTCCTATGCCTGGAGGCTAATAGGTGAAAAAACTTAGTGCTCTTATCCCCCTCACAAAGCCACTAGTTTTAGCCCACTTTTTCAAATAAATTTCTTCTTTCTCAATAATGTTATGTAAATCACTTAACATAGTTTTTTCCTTATTGATCAATTCCTAAGAGGCTCCCAAACCATCCAAATCATTTTGAACTAGTTTGAGCTAGTCCTTAAGGAATTTTTTTGATAAAATATATTTTCCAAAACAATTCTTGTTCCAACATTTTATGTTACCTTTTAAATATTTGAGTTTGAAGGTGAGCCTAAAAATAGCTAAACCACATACCTTGATATTCTACCATTCCTACAAGATCCCTTTGACTTGTGGGTGATGTGATCATATCAATCCAAATTGAAAGGGATACTTAGCTTGAAGAGGAGTGTTCCATCTTAGAAGTAGGGGAGTATGATCTGATCCAATCCTCATAAGAGAGGATACCAAGAAGTGGGAAGATAAATCACAATTAGAGGAGACTAGGCAATGGCCTAGTCTGACATGAATCAAATTATCTCCCATTATTTTGTTAGACCAATTGAAAGAGCTTCTTTCAAGCTCTAAGTTCCAAAGGCCACCCGCTAAAATAAAATTATTTAGATATAGAATATTGTCAGTAAAATTAATATTTCCACCCATCTTTGAGGGAACGAGAGGGGTTTTAAAGTTTCCCAACAACATCAAGTGACTTTGAAGGGAAGAAATTTTTCACCACAACAAACTAATCCAGGTGTTTCTTCTGAGGAAAACATTGTTAGGAGCATATACATTAGATAAAACCCAGTCTTGAAAACCATAACATTGAGAAAATTAGACATTGAGGTAGTTTCTATCCTTTAAAATCATAAAGCCATTAAGGAAAGGTTTCCACATGGAAACAAGACCACCAGAAGCCTCATCTACATCAACCACCAAATATATATCATTTGGCCATATGTACTTGATTTATCAGAGTCAATAGTAGTCATTTTTGTTTCCTGAGTAAGTAAAATATTAGGCTTGTAGTCTTTAATGATTGACAATATGCTTCTTGTGAAGGCTATTAAGCCCCCCTAACATTCCATGACATGATTAAAAAAAATTATATCTTATGGATCCTCGATGCTCCAAGGTCACTGAATTCCCATTATCTTTAGCTATATTATTTTATATTGTTACTTTAGAATATTTTGACTAAGTCTTAAACTAGTCCCAACATTGGATGACTTCCTTAGACCCGCCATCTTCGAAGAGCTTGGAAAACCAACCAAAATTGGGGTGGTCTCACACTTGGGAGAGGAAATCTACAAGTCAAGGGAAGACGCCATAAGGTGTGATAGAATGACCTCCATCTAGGGTTCTACACCAATAGGGACAAGGATAGGTAGAGGTGAGGTTGCAGGGGTAGACGTGTCTTTGAACAAAGATAGAGAGGAATATAGGGAGAGGGGGGTCTTGTTGGAGAAGGATAACTCTAGGGGCTCAAACACCTTGGAGGATGGTTGAATAAGCATCTTGGGGAGCTCAATCAGAACTCAAATCTCTCAAACTAGAGCTAGGTCAGAAGAAGATTGAGAAATATTTAGACTAGTAAGCGAGGCCATCTCAGACAACGATTGAGGAGGAAAATATAAAGAGTTTCATCTATCTTGACATGATGAGAGGAGAGCCACATTTTTTTCCTTGCTTGGAGGGTTTGAGACCTTAGACACCCTTTTAGGATAGGCATTGCAGAGATGGCCAACAATAGAGAAAATTTGACAAAAGAGAAGAATTTTCATATTCAATAATTTGAGACCACTTATCAAGCCCGGATTCGAGAGTGACTAAGGCATCACCTTGTTGGGTTCAACACTAATGCAAAAGAAATTGAACTCAAGACTGGACCATTCCTTGGTGAAATTTTCCAAGGAGAGGAAATTTCTAAAATATTTAGCCACACCAACGATGATCTCCTTATCCCAAAATTCTAGGGGAAGACGCGGGAGTCAAACCCAAGTAGGGAGGGATACCACCAAATGAGTAGAAGGATCGAACCTTGGATGCCACTTAAAAAGAGCTATACTTTTATTATCAAGGAACCAAGGACTTCCAATTAAGGCTTTTAATCAATGCTCCTAAAGGGAAAATGTGAAGCAGAAAAGGCCCTTAGTGAGCGTAGAAATGGAAAAATAGCTTTTGACTTTCCATCTAGAGGATGCCCATTTTTTAACATATTTGATGTTAGGACACCTAACCAAAAACCTTCTGATAAGGGAGTTCTCCACTTTTTCCAATGAATGATCAATGGAAGGATCTTTAATTTTGATGGTAGTCCCTTCATCAAAGTGAAAAATCTAAACACCATCAGAGCATACCTTTTTGGTATCGACAAAAAGAGCTTTCCAATTTTGTGGTGATGGTACCCCTCAAGAAGAAGGAGAAGGAATAGGTGGTGACCTACAAGTCCTATGAATATCATTAGGGGGCACACCCTGTTCGACAATTCCACAAGGATCCTTTCACACCAGAGGATGACAACAGGAGATTCCCGCCTAGCACTTACATCTCGCTCTTCGCTTATTTCAAAAATTAGAAAAACACACTGCCTCTTAATGTTAATAGGATGCATCACATGTAAATTTACATAAAAGAAAAAATGAAGTACCCCATCAATGTAGGTACTCTTTGATAGTGATAAATAGGGGCACAAATATATGCCAAAATGAAGAGAATGTATTCCAAACTACATGAAAGTCATCATAATTTATAATCCCAATATTTTAAAAATATTTAATATAAGAGGTCTTATAAAAAAAATGAATTGGAAATAGGTCTTCTCAAAGTAGCCTCACCCTAGGTTCATAATATAGTGTCCATAAGACTTTTATAATACAATGCTTTTACAAGTAGAATATTTATAAAGAGAAGAATTTTACATTATTCCTAAAGGACTTAATAATTCCTGGATTTCTTATTTTATGCTTATTATGACTTTCTTATGCCTATTAGGACCTACTAATGCCTATAAGTCTTATTTTTTTCCTATTGGGACTTTCTTATGCATGTTAGGACCTAAATGTGGATTTAGACATTAGGCAGTGTCATTGACATGCACACTCCCCTTCAATGGAATCAGCTTACGTCCAAGCATTGACTTGAATTTGGAGCATTGTGTACTACACAATGGCTTTGTAAAAATATATACAACTTGATCTTTAGTTTGGCAATATTGAGAATAAATATTTTTTAATAATTTTACACATATGAAGTGAGCTTAAATTTCAATATTTTCTAGATCTTTAATGATAAACAAGATTCTTATCAAGTGCAATACAAATTTGATTGTCACATAGGAGTGTGGTACTCGGATTTGATCCCATTTGAGTTTATTTTAAAATTTGGTTAATGTAGATAGCTTCTTTAGCTGCTTCAGAAGCACTTTGATTTTCAATTTTTGTTGTAGTTGATTATTTTTTAGAATTCCATGTGATTTCAAATATTCCAAGTTTAAACATATATCTAGGAGTGCATTTCTAATTCATGAAATTCATTCTCTTCAACGAATCACTCATAATCTTACATATACTTTTCTCTCTTTGGAAATGAGATTCCTTGGTAAGAATAAAATAATTCTAGTTATCATATAGTAAGGTGATACATGTACAAGTATCCAACTGAAACACTTTCGTAAATATTTCAAACCTCATTAATTCTTCATGAATTACTTTTGTATTTTGGCTTTTTGATTAAAAAATTGTAGACACCAAAAAGGGACTAATACATTTTCATCTTATCATTTCATCATTATTCTTATCATTTATTATATTTAGATTAATTAAATATTTTTTACTTATTTAGTTAAGCTAACATTTTCTTCTTTTCATCTATAATAATTAAATTATTTTTAATTATTTAATTATCTTAATATTTCATTATGTCTATATTAATTAAATAATTTCTAATTATTTAATTAACTCATCACTTATCATTTTTCCTCTAACATTAATTAAAATCAAATATAATTTATCTTTGGTCCTTTATAACTAAATAATTTTCAAAAAATATTTAATTAGCTAACACTCATCTTTTAAATAAATTAAATAATTTATTTAAACTAAATTTTTCTTTTGAAATAAATAAATTAAATTTGTTTATTTCTCCAAATATCATCTTGAATTAAAGAAAATTATTTAATTAATTCTTTTAACTTCCCTCCATCAAAATTCAAATTTGGGTCTACCCTATCTTGAATTTTCCTATCCATTGATCTTGCAAATTAATCTCCATCATTGATCAAATGTCAAATGAAGCATATAAATAAGAAGATTTTATTTTATTCAAACCCCCTAGCTCTTTTATGATCAAGATCTCCCTAGCACTTTGTTATAAAAAATCTCTCTAACACTCTTGTTATCAAAATCACTATAACACTTTTATCACTCAAATATTATCAAACATTTATCATTACCATTGTCAAACATAGGTATCATTTATCTTTGAGCATTTAACATTATCATTGCATCATATCATTATTATTCTTTCATAGGTTGTTACATTGAAGAGTAACCAACAATGGAGAAAATCAAGATTTTAGCTATGATGTTTTTGCTTGTCTAAATTTTATATTTTGAGACAAGATCTTGAACTTCATTGCATGATTATGAAAGTGTGATTTTGTGTGTTGATTGAATTTTTTGATTCACATTTTCATCATCAAAATTTTGGCAGGTTCAGTGGGACCCACATCCTATATTTAACAAGAAATTTTGCAAGAATTATGCTTCTTTGAAGTAATAAGTCAAATTTATTGGTGTGAATAATTGTTTTACCGATCTAGGTCTTATTTACATGTTAATTCCACTTAGGTCCTAGGAGGGAATCTTTCTAGATAGTGTTAGTTTTCACTAAATCTTATCTTATCTTTTGTCATTTAATGCTTGTGTCCTAAGTCATTTGGTATTTGTTGAGGTAGTGTCTCATTATATAGGATTAAGACACGTGTCAAGATCTTGTCTAATCCTATCTCACAACTTTCCTTTATAAGGAAGTCATCATATATTGTACATTACATATTCAATTTGGAAATATTGCATCCATAATCATAGTAAGTTATTCTTTCCAGGGTATGTGCAGGATCATCATGGAAATAATATGCCCTTAAGTGGAGAAAAATTTAGAAAAATTAGAGTTAGGTAACTTGACATAAAATTTTGAATAAGTTATCTATATTATTTCAAAAATATGTAAGAATAGAATCTATAGCAAATTGAATGTAGTTTCTAAACTACTAGGTTTTTTTTAAATCTATTTGGTGAAAATTTGAAATTTCAATGCAGTAGTACTTAAATTTTAGGGAAAAAATAAAAAGTAGGTGTTTGTCTGACCACCCTAACCACAATAAAATGATAATTATTTTTTATAAGATTTTAGATATAAGTAGAGGACTCATGTCTTAATGTGATGCATATTTTTTGTAATTTTTTCTAAGTAAATAATTAATTATGAATTTTTTATTACAACTTTTAAAAAATAAAAACTTGTATGTTTGACCACGTTAACTTGGTCAAAACTTCATGAAATTCAATTTTTTTTAATCCTATAGTATGTGAAGCATAGAATGTGACACATGTTTCAGATTCAAAAAATGTGATACCGTTTGAAAGCTATAGATGTTTTTTGACCAGCCTATCAATCAAGACGTTAGTTGTAATTCAAATAGAAAATGAATAATAATTATTTATTAAATTCAAAGTAAAGCATAATTTATATTGGTGGGAAGCTGAGAATCTCCTTTAAAAACTTTTTCATTTCATCAATTTTGGGTATAAATTTTTTTTTCAGCCACATACCCTACACATACCCATCATATCGCCACTTTTTGGCCCATCATGATCCTGCACATACCCTCCACTTTCTCTCTTGTGGAAAATATTTGTCGTAGGTATAAAATTGACATGTTTTGAGTATATTCAACAGTATATTATCCCTACATAGTGCTTGCATAGGTCTATGTATGGTTTGGGGACGAGTTAGTCAAATATGTCTTCATTGTGACTACTATGGTATGAGTTCATTTAAATAATAGTTTTAAAACATATATTTATTTTTTGTAGATCTTTTTGATGGCCCTTGGTTACAGCGGGCTATCGTTGTCGGGGCTTATCCCTAGGTGATGTGGTCATCGCTGACTGCCATTCAGTCACCACCTCAAGTGGCTTTGTCAAAGATCTCAACCCTACCACCACTTCCCAGAGTGGTTGTATTATAATTTTTTTTCCTACAAACAATGCCCAAGCCACATGAGTGACCACAAATGTAGTCCCCAGGTGCCAGAATTTTTCCCTCACATGCCTAAATAGGTTTTTTTTTGGAGGTCATAACTTGTAATCTAGGAGGCAATTTTTTTCAAATGAGATATTATTGGAAATCTAGTTATCTCAACTTTCTAGTGGTGTTGGTTATTTTTCAATACTTTCCTATTTGGTAGAATATATTGTTGATTGAAGTCATATCTTTTTTTTGGCTCCCGAGCTCATAACTTTTTACCTTGGGTGTGAGTGTCCTATTTTCCCTCTAAATTGAAATATGTTAGTAGTGGTAATTTAATATTTAAATTTTAAGTGTCTAAATTTGGCTACCGGGATTTAATTTTTGAGAAATTGAATAAATGCCTATAAATAGCTAGTTATTGCATCATTTCAAAGATAACAAGGAGAATGTAGCAAGAACAAGAGAACTATTGGAAAACTTATGATCAAGATCACTTTCAAGTAAGTCAAGAGCAACATTTTAGAGAATTATTACAACAATTCAAGATCCTAACATCATGTCAAATCTTATGTGTGTTTATGTGTGTTCATGTTATCATTATTTTCTGAAGGCTAACACTTTTGTAGGTCTCTAAAGCATTTAATAATTTAAGCAAGCAAGATCAAGACCTTGAGGTGATGTGCATGACTTTATTCCTTCAAGGAAGCCATTGAAGGGTGGTGAGTTGTAGAACTTTGTGATTCCATCATTTCTTCCTATTCATTGTCCATTTATCATTGGCATTTCCATTATGGAAGTGGAAACACTTACATGGGGTTTGATTGAGGCAGGCCCAAAATTTCTTCTCTTTGTGAATGTGTGGATCTTAGATTTGAATAATATTGAAAGAATTTTAAAGATAAATTGTTCATTGTTTCATTTGAATACCTACATCTTATCAAGGGTATGTGTAGGATCATCATGGAAAAAACAGACCCTTAAGTGAGAAAAAAATCAAAAAAATCAGAGTTAGGCAACTTGACATAAAAATTTGAATAAGTTATCTATATTATTTCAAAAATATGTAAGAATAGAATCTGTAGAAAATTTAATGTAGTTTCTAAACTACTAGGTTTTAAAAAAAATCTATTTAGTGAAAATTTGAAATTTCAATGCAATTGTACTTAAATCTCAAGAAAAATAAGAAGTAGGTGTCTATCGACCACCTAACCACAATAAAATGATAATATTTTAGATATAAGTAGAGGACTCATGTCAGATGTGATGCATAGTTTTTTGTAATTTTTTTCCAAGTAAATAATTAATTATGAATTTTTTATTAAAACTTTTAAAAATATAAAAACTCGTATGTATGACCACCTTAACTTGGTCAAAACTTCATGAAATTCAATTCTTTTTTTTAATCCTATAGTATGCAAAGCATAGAATGTGACACATGTTTGATTCAAAAAATATGATACCATTTGAGAGCTATAGATGTTTTTCAATTAGTCTATCAATCAGGACTTTAGTCATAATTCAAATAGAAAGTGAATAATAATTATTTATTAAATTAAAAGTAAAGCATAATGTATATTGGTGGAAAGCTAAGAATCTCCTTTAAAAACCCTTTTCGTTTCATCAATTTACGGTAAAAAAAAATGTGATCAGCCACATGGGCCATCATAAAACTTACATATTGCCACTTTTTGGCCCATCATGATCCTGCACATGCCCTCAAACTACATAAACTAAATTATAGAAATATCCGGCAATGTTTTGAAAAAATTGAAGGCAAAAATCCAAAGCTTAGATCCAATATCAAAGGACCCAAAAAACATATCCAAAAAAACACACAAGGATGCTCAGGCCCTGGGTGTCTATGTCCTCCATTTTCTATCTCAAATTTGAATCACAGGTGCACAATGTCCTATTCTACTCATTTTTATTTTCCAATTTTTCTTGTGAAGTTCTATACTTTAAATATTTACATTAGAATAGTAAGTTGCACTATTAACCTAGTTAGATCATTGCATTTTATCATTAGTACATTCCCATATTTGTTTAAGGGCTAGTTGACTCGCTTATCAAGTTGTAATTCAATCTCATACCTTGTCCAAATCCAACAAATCCTCATTCCATCCATGCATTTTCAATCCAACATATCTCCCCCTCTTTTCCTAACCCCCTTTATGAAATTTGGGAAAGGTGTGAAACCCTAAGGAAAAAAACTAAACGAGGTCCCTTCCCCTACATTTCATATAGAAAATTTGAACACATTCAATAAAGGAGATTTACATCTAATTTAACATCTATCCTACATCACTAATTTGAGGAGATAAAAAAGGGTGGCATTAATATAAATTCTAAGTTCCTCTACATATATATAACCAAATGACACTTTTTTGAAAGTTACAAACTTGTTTCATTGTAATCCATGATCATAGTAGCATTAGAATTTTGAAAATTTTGGAAAAACATTAGGCAACATCTTTAGTATATTTTTATCACTTAAAAAAACATGTGATGTGGCATTTATCTTGTAAAATTATGTCAAGCACCACATTTTGTTGTGCCTTCTAAACTATGAGCCAACCAAATGACATATACAATGAATCACTAGTGTTCTCTTGTATAATAATAACATCAATGGTGTGGCATAATATTGCTTCACATAGTATTGTGCAACTTTAGGAACAATTTTTAATTTTGAATGCATATATAATAGACTATACTTGATATCATATATACCATATCTACTTTTAGAATTCAAACCAAAACACTAGAATAATCTATAAATGTAATTGCATGTTACCCAAGTGACATATTTATAAAATATAAATAAGAATGTGAGAACAAAAAACTCAATTAATTAAGAAACTAAAATATAGGAGACTAAGTAAACTTCCTCTTAACCAATTTTTAAGATTGTTATGGAGAAGGTTATTTAGCCAAATAATTTAAATGAAACTCTAAACAATAACATCATATTACTTAACTTAGTTGTAATATTTTGATAATATATGAAAGAACAACTTATTATACATTTTATAACACCAAAATGATTGTTTGTAATACCATGTGTAGTGTAGAAAAATGTAACCCTTTACATTTTCACACTTGTTTGGACCCTCCTTGCTAAAATTGGGCATATTTATGCCTTATTTGGTCTTATTTTGCATCCACAAGCCCTATTTAATGCATCTTTCCAAGAATAATCCCAACACATATAAAATGGCTAATCATAATTTAATGATTTTGGTTTGTATGGCCTAGATTTAGTGATATGGGACTCATACGCCACCTTAGGCATATGGGTGTTGGAATGTGATGTTGTTGATTGTTGTCATTGATGTCAACATATCTTGGTTGATTGAGTAAGGTTTGGTTCTGATGCTTTGGTGATCCGGATTGGTGTGCTCCAGATGTTGTGATGTGATGATCTATCTTTCATCATGCTTGTCTTGGTCCCATTCATTTTGCAACATAATGAGATACACTCTTATGGGTCTGGACCGATCTAAAATTGGCCCCATAACATTGTTTGCATTGTAACTTGTATATTCTATTTTTTGGTTCTAGATATCATGTAGCGTGTTGATTTGAGTGAGGAGGTTCTTTTTGGTCCACGTTTCATTCCTTTCCATTGTGAGAATGTTTTTTGGTGACCTAATTCAAATTGTGTTTGGTTGACTTAGGAGATTATGAATACATTGTGTTTAGCCAACTTAGGATTTTATGAAAGCATGGAATGGTATAAGTAAAAGTTGATTATGTTCAATGAAAGCAATTGTGATGAATGTGAATCTAAAAATTTAGACATTGTGAAGTATGCAAAAGTATATGACTAGAGGTAGAAGATAGTGATATTCTATCTGGTGTCATCGTTGGTGACAGTTATTTCAGTGGTGGATTCCCTTTCATCATTCTTTTGGTAGTGAGCCTTTCTCTTTTGGCAGTGATCCCTTTCTATCTTTGGTTATAATCAGGCAGTGAGCCCACTGACAGTGAGCCTTACCTACATTGAGAAATTTGGCAGTGATCCCTTGTAAAAATCACCTTAACCGGTGTTTTATTATTGATAATTAGCATTCTCCATGATTTTTCCCTTCTTAGGTTTCCACGTAAATTTTGGTGTTCATTGTACATGGTGTTGTTGTGTGCTTTCATGTTCATATCTTTTAGATTATTATCTGATTGATTTAAGTTTTCTTTGGATTAATTAAAGTCAATAAATTTGTTTTTATAATAATTGATTCACCCCCCTCTCAGTTATCTGAACTGTTCAACAATTGGTATCATAGCTTTGATTCCTTGAAGAAGAGCTTAACCACTTGGGATAGATCCGATGGTGCAAAAACTAAAAATTCATGTGTTTGATGGATCTGACTATAGTTTCTAGAAAGTGGAGATGAGAGGTTACCTAATCTCTCTAGGCTACAAGACTTGGAAAGTTGTTGAGACAAAATATGTTGAACCGGAAAGTAGTCCTTCTTCAGTGGATGAGATTATAGCCTATGAAGAGAATGAAAAGGAAAGGTATGCAATCTTTAGTGCTTTTTCAAAGACTGAGTTAGAAAAATTTATTTCATTAGGCACCACTTATGAAGTTTGGGAAAAGTTGAAATAAATCTATGAAAGAAATGATAGAGTCAAATTATCAAAGAAGTTGATAGCTAAACATAGATATGAAAACTTGAGGATGGAAGGTGAGGATATACCAAGCTAGTTTCAGAGAGTTGATAGTGTAGTAAATGAAGTCAAAAATCAAGGAGGCACTCTAACAGATAAAGATGTAATGGAGAAGATTCTGATGACCCTACCAGAGAGCTACATTGACAAGATCTCAGCTATTGAGGAAGTTTATGATTTGAAGAAATTCACTAGGGAGCAACTATTTGGAACCTTGACCGCATTTGAGATGAGGAAATTTGGAAAAGAAAAGGAGAAATCTGAAATAGCCTTCAAAGCCACAAAGACAGAAGAAGATCCGAATAGTGAAAGTTCAGATGAGTTGGAAGCAAAATTCACAAGGAAAGTAAAGAAAGGTACCAGAAAGTAAAAAGGTATGTTACCTCTTAAATTCTTTAGATGTGGAAAGATTGGTCATTTAGCAACTAAGTGTTTGGAAAAAGGAACAAGGAAAAATTTAAAAAAGATCAATAAGAAGGCCTATTATGTCAATGAGAATGCTAATATTTTAGACAATGAATCAGATCATGAGGATTATTTCTTTTTGGTGGAAAAGGATGAACCTAGATTTGATATCTCTAATATTTGTCCAAATGATAAAACTGAAGTTGCATTATTTGTTAAAATAAATAGAGATGAATAGTTGATTAATAGTGGATGTTCAAATCATATGACTGGTGATAAAAGTATGTTTGTGAAGCTTGAGAAATATGATGGAGGTTATGTTAAATTTGGAGATGATAAAACAACACAGATTGTTGGAATTAGTTCTATTACCTTTGATGGAAAACATAAAACTAACAATGTTTACTATGTGAAGGGTTTATATCATAATCTTATGAGTGTTGGACAAATGTTGCAAAAATGGCTATAATGTGGTGTTTCAAGATGATGGTTGTGAGATCCGGAAGAGATCCAAAACTGTTATTACAGCTAGAAAAAGAACAAGTGGGAATATGTATCAACTGGAAGGAGCTACAAAGAGATGCTTATTTTCTCAGACCAATGACAATTGGCTCTAGCACCAGAGGATGTGTCACATCAACTTCAAAAATTTGGTAAGGATAAGTTCAACAAGAGCAGTTGGGTAAAAGCAAAAAATTGTGTCACACTTTTGGCCAAATAAGTAGTTCCGAGAAAAATATTTTCGGCTGGAAAGGTTTCGCTTGACTAGGTTTCGACTGAAACCACATGGCCTACTACGTGGCACACAGGTTTCGGCCGAATAAGTTTCGGCCAAATCCCAAAAAATCAAAATTTTCCTTTTCCCGCTTTGAAATTGGCTTTGAAATTGCATTTTTTAATGTGCGAGGTTTCTATAGAAAGGGTTTCTATGGAAACTGTTTCTACTGAAACTTTCTATGTGGCATCCTAGTTGGCAGCCAACTCAACTTTTTTCAAAATTTTCTAAAACTTTCAACTTTAGCTAAGAATTTCTTTAGTCAGAATCATTTTTCTGCAAAAAACAAAAATACCCTTTTGTAGAGCTCGGAGTGCAGAATCCAAATATATATATATATAATATTTTGATTAGTTTTAATATATTTTATTTTTAAAATAATGCAAGTAGGTTTTCAAAATGAAAAAAGAGGTTGATTACAAATTAAAAATATATAGTAAAACTTAATAAAAAAAATTAAATCTTATATGGGGCATAAGAGGAGGGAGTCTTCTTCAAAAGGGTATAATTTATTTTTTGAAAATGATTAAAAAAGTTGAAAATAGTTGACAGCCTGTGAAAAATGTCAAATTCTAACATGTTTGACTTTAAAACGTTATTATGAGAAAAATATTCATCAAAATTTGAATTTTTTTTCCATGCACAAGATATTGTCAAAGTTACCTATTTGGAGAAAAAAAATTAGCGAGAAATGAAGTTTTTTTCAATTTGTTTCTTGAAGGTACGTGAAGTCACTCTTTTCTAAAATTTTTAGCATTCCAAAATCTGACCTTAAATTGATAAAAACATAATGAAAGCAATTTTTTAAATTTTTAAAAATTATAGCAATAAAATTCATCAAAAGTTCTACATTTCATTAGTTTACACCATTTTGAAATTCAAAACATAAAGACCAATTTTATGTGCACGAAGTTCAAAAAAAAAATTGTTGTTGGTCGATTCCTTTATAAAGTGTGACACAGGTTTGTGCTTTTACCCAATTAGAAATTTTCCAAGACTAACCAAACTAGACAACACTATCTGTAAAGGATGTCAAGAAGGAAAGCAGACCAGAGAAACTTTCTGAAGAAAAGAAGAATCATCTACCAATTTGTTGGACCTTGTACAAACTAACCTATGTGGTCCTACCAAAACAAGAAGCTTACAAGGTGAGAGATATTTCATGATTTTAATAGATGATTATTCTAGATTAACTAGGTTGCATTTTTAAGAGAAAAAATAGAGGATTTAGAAAAAATCAATATCTTCAAGGCAAGAGTTGAGAATGAAGTTAATAGGAGAATTAAGTGTTTAATATCTAAAAGAGGAGGAGAGTTTACTTCTGATGAATTCAACAAATTCTATGAAAAACATGGCATTAAAAGACAACTATCTGCCCCTAAAACACCACAACAGAATGGTGTAGTGGAAAGAATGAACCGAACAATTCAAGAAGCAACTAGAACAATGATCAATGAAGCAAGTTTACCACAAGTTTACTAGAGAGAATCGATACACACAATAGTTTACACTCTTAACAGAGTACTATTCTAAAGGAGGCATGGAAAGACATCATATGAGCTATGGCATGGAAGAGCTCCCACAGTAAAGTACTTTAAATTTTTTGGAAGTAAATGCTACATCCAAAGAGATGAGGACAATCTTGGAAAGTTCGACAATAGAGCTAATGAAGGCAAATTTTTGGGTTAATCTACAAGAAGCAAAGCAGTTCAAGAGCAAGTATTATTGTGTCTACTCTCAAAAACTAAGCCAAAGACTATGGAAGAAGCATGCAATGATTAGACTTTGGTGAAGGAAATGAAAGAAGAGCTTTATCAAATAGAGAAAAACCAAACTTGGGAACTTGTGCCCAGACCGGAAGACAAAAATGTAATTGGAACAAAGTGGGTATTCCAGAATAGGATGGACGAAAATGGAAAGGTAATGAGAAACAAGGCAAGATTGGTTTGCAAAGGTTACACTCAGATTGAAGGCATTGATTTTGAAGAGACATATGCTCCTATTGCCCGGATGGAAGCGATCCGGATATTCTTAGCTTTTGCAACTTTTAAGGATTTCAAAGTCTATAAAATGGATGTAAAATCTACATTCTTGAATGGAGAACTGAAGGAAGAAGTCTACATTGAGAAACCAAAAGGATTTAAGTCTGGAAGTGACCTGGATGTTGTTTATAGGTTGAAGAAAGCTCTATACAAATTGAAGCAGGCACCTAGAGCCTAGTATGGTAGATTAGACAAGTACTTGATTGGAAAAGGATTTCAAAAGGGATCTCCTAACAGTAATTTATACTACATAATTTTCTCATATCAAATGTTGATTGTTGTGGTTTATGTTGATGACATAATTTTTGGAGGAAATGATGATGTGTAGAAATTTTGTAGATGAAATGCATAAGGAATTCAAAATTTCCATGATTGGTGAGTTAAATTTCTTCCTTGGACTACAAGCAAATCGGAACAACAAAGGAATTTTCATCTCTAGTCCAAGTATACCAAAGAATTATTGAAGAAGTTTGGGTTGGAGAACTCCAAACCAGTTTGTACACCTATTTTTACCAGATGCAAGTTGACAAAAGAAGATTATTCACCTAAATCTAATGCAAGTATGTGCAGGTTAATGATTGGAGGATTGTTATATTTGGCTGCTACTAGACCAGACATTATGTATGATGTTTTTTTAGCAGCCAGATTTCAGCAAGAACCAAAGGAATCACACGTTGTTGCTATAAAAAAGATCTTTAGATATTTAAAGGGTATAGAAGATATGGGGTTATGGTATCCAAAAGACTCATGTTTCACTTTGATAGCTTATACTAATGTTGATTGGTCCAAAAGTGTTGATAATAGGTGGAGTACAAGTGATGGGACTTATTTCCTTGGATCCTGACTGGTTGCTTGGTCAAGTAAGAAATAAGATTTTGTATCTTCATCTATTGTTGAAGCTAAATACATTACAACATCCTCATGTTGCACTCAGGTACTGTGGATGAAAAAAATGTTGAAGGGCATTGGCATATCATTTGATGAACCAATTTCAATTATGTGTGATAATACCAATGTAATAAACATTTACAAGAATCTAGTACAAAACTCCAAAATGAAACATATATCCATTAGATATCATTTCTTGATAGAAAAGGTATTGGAAAATGAGGTAGGACTTGAATATGTACTTACGAAAGAGCAGATTGAAATTATTTTTACAAAACCATTGAGCAAAGATACTTTTGAGTATCTTCTGTAGAAGTTAGGGGTTATGTCCCCTCCTAGTCTACAATAATTTGCACTAGGGTGTGCATTGGTCCAGGGTATTATATGCTCACTTTTATCTAGATCAATGTTAGGTGGCTTCCTCATAGGGGGAGTGGAGAATTTTTTAGGAGTTTTTTTTTCCCTTTGTCCTTGATGTCAAAGGGGGAGAAGAAAAGAAGGTCCTTGATGGTGTTGACACTAAAATTGAGTTGATTGGCTTGTTGTTGATGGATGTTGTCATCAATGACAAAGGGGGAGATTGTTGGAATGTGATTATGTTGATTGTTGTCATTGATGTCAACATATCTTGGTTGATTGATTAAGGTTCAGTTTTGATGATTTGGTGATCTGAATGGGTATGCTCTGAATGGTGTGTTGTGATGAACTATCTTTGGTTGTGCTTGTCTTGGTCCCATTCATTTTGCAATATAATGAGATACACTCTTATGGGTTCAAATCGATCTAAAATTGGCCCTAGAACATTGTTTGCATTGTAACTTGTATATTCTATTCTTTGGTTCTGGATATCATGTAGCATGTTGATTTGAGTGAAGAGGTTATGTTTGGTCCATGTTTCATTCCTTTCCACAGCAGGAATTTTTTGTGGTGACCTAATTCAAATTGTGTTTGGCCGACTTAGGAGATTATGAAGACATTGTGTTTGGATGAATTAGGAGTTTATGGAAGCATGGAATGGTATAAGTAAAAATTGATTATGTTCAATGAAAGAAAGTGTGATGAATGCAAATCTAAAAAATTTAGACACTATGAAGTATGCAAAAGTATATGACTTGAGGCAGCAAACAGTGAGATTCTATCTGGTGTCATTATTGGTGATAGGTATTTTAGCAATGGATTCCCTTTCATCATTCTTTTGGTACTGAGTCATTTTTTGTTGGTAGTGAACCTTTCTCTTTTGGAAGTGAGCCCTTTTTATCTTTGGATATAATAGCCAGGCAGTGAGCCCACTAACAGTGAGCCTTACTTGTAGTGAGCAATTTGGCAGTGAGCCCTTGTAAAAATCACCTTAACCGGTGTCACCTTAACTAGTGTTTTATAATTGAGAATTAGCATTCTCTTTGGTTTTTTCCTTCTTGGGTTTCCACATAAATTTTGGTGTTCATTGTTCATGGTGTTGTGTGCTTTCAATTTCATATATGTTAGATTATTATTTGATTGATTTAAGTTTGCTTTGGATTAATTAAAGCCAAGAAAATTATTTTATAATGATTGATTCACCCCCCTCTTAGTTATCTAGACTGTTCAACAATGGGTACCACCTAAGTTTCAGGGCCTAAACCTGAATTTAGCATAAAACTAAACATTTCTTGAAATTTATGTCTTGAGCTTAAACTACTGGGACTCATACACACCAACCAGTGTATGAGTCCCACTTAGCTTGGACCTAAATTTGAATTCAATTCTTTGCAGGATTTTATCCTCCTAGATCTGATGTTGACTTGTAGTGTTGTAATTTTGAGAAATTTGGCATAAACAAGTATAAATACAAGGTTATTTCACATATTTTCTCCTAGAAACTTTACTAGTCATCTAGCAATTCAAGTGAGAGGATTCAAGAGCATTCAAGAGTGATTATCAAGCATTTTGGAGCATTGTTCAAGAATCAAGCATCATGTCAAAGTCATCATGCATCATCTTTGTTTTTGAGCTAACATTTGTGATGTAGGTTCTTATGATTCAAGCAAGCATTCAAGTCAAGATCCACATTCATTCTATCCATTACATAAAATATTGCATCCTTTTGTTTAAAGGTTTGGTGAGTTGCAACATTGCATATTTGTTCATTCATCATTCCTTCATTCTATTTGATTTCATTTCAAGGTTTGATTATGAAAATAGGGTTTGACCAAGGAAAACCCCTATCCACTAACAAAAGAACATTTTTTCCTCTTTTTGATGTTTGATTTGTAGATCTAGGTTGGAGATACATTCAAGAGTAAGATTGGAGAAAAGTTTTCAAGTTGTTAAAGTTGTCAAATCTACATTGCAAAATCATGGAAAGTCGCCTACAAGTTACAATTCAGTGTTTCAAACTCAGAGATTTGGCAGGAGAGAATGTATTGGAGAACCTAAGAGGATATCAGAGTTTTGGATCAACACTGATACTAGGAATAAGTCACAACTTGTGGTGTATGAGTCCTAGTATACCTAATTTCAAATATTTCTAGTAGATCCTAAGTTGCCAATTCCAGATTCTAGCTTCTGTCAAAAACCCTAATTTGGGACTAAATCACCCCTACTGGCGTATGGGTCCCAGTGTGCTTTAAAAGCCATAATTTTAGGATTACTGACCTTGTTTCGAGATTATTCAATTTTCTAGGTGTACCTCTGTATTTTCTCAGCTTACTGTTCAGATTTGAGTTCATTTCTAGGTCATTTACTTAAGTTTTGCATATCATTTGTATTTCTTGTCTTTCCAAGCCTTGCTTGGTGGTGAACCCCCTTTTAGTTTTGAATCATACCCTAGGAAACCCTATTGCAGATCTCTTTCCCTCATTTCCATCCCTAGATTGAGATCTCTAAGGTTTCCTTGAATGAAACTTGTATGAAATTGGTTGTTCTATCTCCCAAAACATAGAGTGACTATTTTATAGGTTTCACTTTGGTGAACATAGCCTTTAGAGCACCTTATTTTCTGTTTTGGAATGCATCATAGTCCTAGATCTATCTTTCATTAACTTTACATTAGGTCTTGTATTAGTTAATTTGCATCTAGGGTTTCTAAATCTTGCATTACTTAAAGTGCATATAGGTTGCATTTTTTCATCTTGCATCATTGAATTTCATTTGAAATTTGTAATTGCACTTAGTCTAGACATCATTCAAACTAGAAAACCTAACATTCACTCAGAATTTTATTAATTATGTGCAAAAACCCTAATCTAGGACTCATATGCCCCTCTAGGTGATTTAGTCCTAGTACATGTGGTTTTGCTTGATTTCTAGGTATTTTTTGTTGACTATTTATTAGCATTTGAATCCTTGAAAAACCTTGACTGAGACTCATACGCCCCTCTAGGTGATTTAATCTTGTGTCAAACCTGAAATTATAATTTATAGTATTAAAAAATTTGTTTTTGTGTTTTTGTTTGTTGTTGTTAGATATCTGTTTTAGTTTATTGAGTTCTTGTTACATTCATTTCATTGAATATAATTTAATTTCATTTGAATTGGAACTAGAGAGCATTTATCTTGTATTCATTGTATATTGTATTTATCTTGCATTGTCCCTTGCATGAGCTTTACAACTTGGTGTCTTATTTATAATACTATAGTGATACAAAGTTAAGACTCATGTCATCCCGTGATAACACAATCGTCGAGGATCTTTGGTTATCTAGCTCTTTCACTACTAGTGTTGACACTAGTTCACTAGGTATGGACCATACCCTTAACAAATCTTTTCCTTCAAGTAGTGTAACAAGTGTTGAGACAATAGTTGCTAGTATTCAACAAGAAAACATAATCCAATCCATGAAGACTTGGAAAACCTACAACATCAACTATGTACTGAAACATTTCAACCACTGCTATTCTTACTATATATAACAAACATCATATGATTGAAAGTGAAGGAGTTTAACTTGTGCGTAACCTAGCTTAGATTTTTGGAAAACATCTTACCTCAAAAACTATTTTTGCTTTACCTTCGAACAATGTCCAAAGTCAAGGAGGAACCCATATTCCTCCTCCCATAACCATTTCCTCTATTCTTGCTTATACCAACCCTCAAGCTACAACAATGATGCAACCTCTAGTAATATCCTTCCTACCTTGGGTATTTCTGCTAGCATTCCTAGTACCTTTGTGGCATCGCACATGATATCTCCTACCACTTTCCCTCCCATAATCCTTCCATTCACTTCCCCTTCAAACACATATACACCTCCACCTTATTCACCTTCATCTCAAAATACAACCAATGACGCCATTATAAACCAAATTTTGCAAATATTTCATCCCTTCAAAAGAAAATTTCTACCATAAATCAAAATCAAAATGGCCACCTTACATACTATGTCAAAATCAATCCCTTATCCTTGGAAATATTGAGAACATACCACCTTATGTAGTGATTTTTTTCCTTGAGGATAAACTCTTGGCTAAGCTTTTCCCTAGATCCTTGAAGGATGCCACCTGGGAATGGTTTTCCTCATTACTAAATAACTTAACTCATTCATTCAATGAACTTGTTGAGGCCTTTATTAACCATTTCCAAGTGCACATGACTCCTAAAATTACCTTAGCCAATTTAATGAGATGTAAGAAAAAATATTATGAAAAAGTTACTGACTTCATTTCATGCTACCAATCACTTTATTTCCAAATTGATATAAAGATTCCCGATCCTCAACTTCAATGAATGTTTATTGATAAATTGAAAAATAAGATACAAGATAGTCTTACCATGATGAAGTTTCCTTCTTTTGTACACTTGTGCACTACCCTTCATGATTATCAAAATTCGATTAGTATTCGTGAAGAAAAATCCACCTCTAGCCATCCTAAGAAGTTGAATCTGCAAACCAAAACAATTATTGGATCAACCTTTTAGGAAACAAAATAAAGGCCTCCTTCAACTTAATCCCCCTCAACAAATAACTCAACATGTTGATACCCAAGTGGCTGCTATAAGGAAGACACCTCCTTTCACATTTGGGGATCGAGCTAGACAAGTTACTCCCTTACCCGATACCCTCCATAGCACAATGACACAACTCTTAGAATAGAAAATGATAACTTTGCCTCCCATTAAAACTCTTGATCCTAATAATTGTTTACGTCAAAACTTTAGATCAAATTCTTTTTTCCATTATCATCGAAAAAATGAACACGACATAAAACATTGTAAGCATCTTAAACATCTTGTGCAAGACCTCAATGATTCCAGTTGACTTCAAGTTGGAGGTTTTAATGATCAAGGAAATAAGTCTATTTCCCCTTCCAACCCAAACTTGCAAATCTTTACCAATCCTCTACCTAACCATAGCATTTCATTTTTCAAAGCTAGTGAAACTAAGAAGAATGATGTGATGAATGTTGACACGAATGATGACAACATTGATACTATTAAACAAGGTCCTATGGATACTAATGAGAAAAGTCCTATGGATGATATGGCTGGATTGATTGAAATTCAACCTCGTAAGGTCTGAACTAAAAAGCCTCTTGACATTTCTTTCTCATCTAAAGATATAATTAGAAATTCACCTGATGGTTCTCTTTACATAGCCGGCTGAATAATGGCAAGCCCACTAATGGGATATTAATTGATCTTGTTTATGGAGAGAATGTGATCACTGAAGAATTCTCACTTGTGCATGAACTTTATCAGGAAACATATGATAAACCAAAATCATGGATAAAAACACATAATGGTTTCATTTTCCCTATGATGGGATCGATCACGCTTCCTTTACAAATAGGACTGAAATATTAGATGTCTCGTTCTCTATCATCTCGCTGTCGGACCAGTTCTGTGTGAAGCTTGGTTATCCATGGCTACACTCCATGGAAGTTGTCCCGTCAGTCATGCATAAATGCTTAAATTTTCCCTTTGATAATGAAATTTTCACTATGCACCATAGTGGCTTTAATCCTCTGTCTTCTTGTGAGAAATTTTCATTGGATTTCTTTTGGCTCAAGCCTATGGAACCTATTAAACCTCATGAAGACTTCTTTTCAAATCCTATCAAAATTTTAAGGAAAAATTCATAGAAAAACTATCCCTTAAAAAGATACCACAATCCATGATTGAGCCTCCTATCCTTGATGAAACTATGATTGAACCTAAAGACATTCCAAGTAACCAAGACCAACCTAAGATAGATCCTTTTCCTATCTCCTATAAAATACCAAGAGACAACAAATACAATTTTGTCACACCTCCTAAGATAAAAACAAGTTTACAAAGCTAAAGAGAAAGAGGTTGAACAACCTCCTATGGTTCCTTTCGTTCCTCCCCTTAGGGAGGAAAAGAAACCTATGGTTGATAGACCTACTCCTACACAAAAAATATTGAAAATCATACTAAAAGAAATAGAAATGCTAGAGAGCATAGACGTAGATGTCATTCTCTTGCTTGAAGGTTAAATGATGAGAATAAAAAATAAAATAAACATCAAAACTTGACTAAAGCAATACATGATTATTATCCCTCTTTGCTGCAACAAAAAGATCATATACTGCAACTGCAACAAGAGATAAATCCTTCTTTACACATTATCATTCGAACTCCCGTTGTGATTAACTTGGAAGACAATGATGAGGTTACTAAAATCAATGAAGTGCATAATGAATTGAATACATTGTTTTCCTCTTCTCTGAGCTTAAATGATAATTCTCCTAAGAAGAGTGTCAAACTTGGTGATGATCCTAGTACTCCATTTTTTGTGGTCCCTTTGGATAGTTGTTCATCTTCTATATACGATGAACATGATTGGGATGCAAATGAATTGCTATAGGTTGAATTGCGTGTGCCTTACCAATATTTTGCATTATTTTCTTTTTCATGTTTTGTGTGTGATTGCATGTGTGTAATGTGATCCATCATGATGTTTCATTTGATGTATCTCTCTCTCTTTGTGGCATTCCTCTATATGTACTTGCATTCTTCTCTATGTCATAAACCCTTATCTTTTCCATTTGTCTTGTGTTTTCCTTTTGGGGATGATGCAAGGCATTGAGACATTTAGGTCTCTTCCATGTTGACCCAAAATATTTCCTTTATCTTTTTCATTTTTTTTGGGGATGACGCAAGGCATCGAGACATTTAGGTCTCTTCCATGTTGACCCAAAATATTTTCCTTTATCTTTTCATTTGTCTTATGTTTTCCTTTTTGGAATGATGCAAGGCATCGAGACATTTAGGTCTCTTCCATGTTGGACTCAAAGGTTTTTCTTTTTTTTCTCTTTCTTTGTGTCATTCTTCCTATTCCATGAGTATTTGGGGAATGATGATAGTTTTGAGCTCTCTAATAACATTGTAGCAAAGACATACTAACCTTGAATCCATGGATCCCTCATGTGTTTGGGATTTCATTTTGGGGGCAACCCATTTCCATGACATAGCTTTATTTGGAAACATATGACTTGACATAGGGATTTCCAAATAATCTCTCATGTCCTCTTTATTGTTAGCATTGATCCTTTTCTACTTTAAATTAATTGCTCACAGCACGGTGTTTAGCAATTTCTTTTAAGTGGGGGCATACATTAGCATTAGACTTTTACAATTCATGTTTCATTATGTAGTCTTCTTACTTCATGCAATGTGTCTTTCACTTTGTAGTGACATTGGGTGTGATGTCCCTCAAGAGTTTGATCTCTCTTAGCATATTATATTCCTCTTAGTGGCTTGATGCAGTACACTGCATCTCTTAAGTTGTGTATCTTCTATTCTTTGATTGGTCCTTTCTTGGAGACATTAGGAACAATTTTCCCTAAGTCGATACCTTACATGAACTAAGCAAAAATCCTTTGAATGTACCTTACACTATTTTTCATTTACAACATTTGTTACATAGCCACCTTGCATGATACTCTTTTCTTTCCTGTAGATCCATCTTGTTTATTCATGGGTTTCAAGCATTCAAAACTTTGCTTGCCTCATGAAGCTCAAAGTTCATTGTTGTGTGTCACCTTATCAAATTTATCAGGAGGTATAGCTTTGGTATGGTTGTATGTATGGGAGAAAAACTTAGGCGTGACTTTCCCATAGTTGCTTGCTTGCTTGTGTGAGCGCATACTAGCTATGTGCATATGTGTCTCATTGGGGGCTCACCTGGTGGACAACCTAAGGTTCCACTAGCCCTTTTGAGCATGCATTTGGTTTGCATAGTGGACATCGTGTTCCACTTGTAAAAATTCTTGGACAAATAGCTTAGATTTGATCCACAACATGTGGGACAAATGGTTGAAGCTTGATCCACTGCTTTTTATTTTATTTTTCTTTCTCTTTGTGTCTTTGGTAGTGTATGTGTGTGCCTTGTTGTTGCTCCTTACATTATTCACATGCGTGCCTGTTAGAATATTAATCTTTACTTGGTAAAGGTTATTATCTAATTGTAATTATTTATTGTTAATTCCTTTTTAGAAACCTCTTTAAGAGGCTTTTGACAACTTGCACACACATAGATGAATGGTGGCATTCATTGAGTTTGGAGTTACTTTCTAATTCTAACTCCTCTTCTCACCTCTATATATTGAGGTGCCTCTCCTCTCATTCTTCATTCAAGCAAACAAGCTTAAGGCTTAAGTGCTCTTTCTCTCTCTTTCTATCATTCTTAGGCATTTTGCCTCCATTCATAATATTGGGGTTTTTTCTTGTTTTTTCTCCTTATCAAATTCTTGTGTCTCCTTTGCATTTGGTGGTACTTGGTTTGGCTACTCTCTCTTTGGTAATATTTTTCCTTCAAACAATGCTCATTGATTAGTTATTTCCTTTGCTCAATTTATTTTTCCTCTCATGGTATCAGAGCTTTGTTATTACTAATATTGTGAGCGACATTGTTGAAGGTTTACCAATTTTTTTAAGCACACCATTGGAGGTACTCTAAGAGAGGAGGAGAAGAGCCAAAAGTTTAATCTTGCTTCTTATCTAATAATTTTTTTTTCTAACCATTATGCAGGTTTTTTTATCTAAAAAGTTTT
>VDFB02018050.1:75092-104339 GCA_007258455.2 Sequoia sempervirens
AGGAAAACAATGTATTCAATTCATTATGCACTTCATTGATTTTAGTAACCTCATCATTGTCTTCCAAGTTAATCACAACGGGAGTTCGAATGATAATGTGTAAAGAAGGATTTATCTCTTGTTGCAGTTGCAGTATATGATCTTTTTGTTGCAGCAAAGAGGGATAATAATCATGTATTGCTTTAGTCAAGTTTTGATGTTTATTTTATTTTTTATTCTCATCATTTAACCTTCAAGCAAGAGAATGACATCTACGTCTATGCTCTCTAGCATTTCTATTTCTTTTAGTATGATTTTCAATATTTTTTGTGTAGGAGTAGGTCTATCAACCATAGGTTTCTTTTCCTCCCTAAGGGGAGGAACGAAAGGAACCATAGGAGGTTGTTCAACCTCTTTCTCTTTAGCTTTGTAAACTTGTTTTTATCTTAGGAGGTGTGACAAAATTGTATTTGTTGTCTCTTGGTATTTTATAGGAGATAGGAAAAGGATCTATCTTAGGTTGGTCTTGGTTACTTGGAATGTCTTTAGGTTCAATCATAGTTTCATCAAGGATAGGAGGCTCAATCATGGATTGTGGTATCTTTTTAAGGGATAGTTTTTCTATGAATTTTTCCTTAAAATTTTGATAGGATTTGAAAAGAAGTCTTCATGAGGTTTAATAGGTTCCATAGGCTTGAGCCAAAAGAAATCCAATGAAAATTTCTCACAAGAAGACAGAGGATTAAAGCCACTATGGTGCATAGTGAAAATTTCATTATCAAAGGGAAAATTTAAGCATTTATGCATGACTGACGGGACAACTTCCATGGAGTGTAGCCATGGATAACCAAGCTTCACACAGAACTGGTCCGACAGCGAGATGATAGAGAACGAGACATCTAATATTTCAGTCCTATTTGTAAAGGAAGCGTGATCGATCCCATCATAGGGAAAATGAAACCATTATGTGTTTTTATCCATGATTTTGGTTTATCATATGTTTCCTGATAAAGTTCATGCACAAGTGAGAATTCTTCAGTGATCACATTCTCTCCATAAACAAGATCAATTAATATCCCATTAGTGGGCTTGCCATTATTCAGCCGGCTATGTAAAGAGAACCATCAGGTGAATTTCTAATTATATCTTTAGATGAGAAAGAAATGTCAAGAGGCTTTTTAGTTCAGACCTTACGAGGTTGAATTTCAATCAATCCAGCCATATCATCCATAGGACTTTTCTCATTAGTATCCATAGGACCTTGTTTAATAGTATCAATGTTGTCATCATTCGTGTCAACATTCATCACATCATTCTTCTTAGTTTCACTAGCTTTGAAAAATGAAATGCTATGGTTAGGTAGAGGATTGGTAAAGATTTGCAAGTTTGGGTTGGAAGGGGAAATAGACTTATTTCCTTGATCATTAAAACCTCCAACTTGAAGTCAACTGGAATCATTGAGGTCTTGCACAAGATGTTTAAGATGCTTACAATGTTTTATGTCGTGTTCATTTTTTCGATGATAATGGAAAAAAGAATTTGATCTAAAGTTTTGACGTAAACAATTATTAGGATCAAGAGTTTTAATGGGAGGCAAAGTTATCATTTTCTATTCTAAGAGTTGTGTCATTGTGCTATGGAGGGTATCGGGTAAGGGAGTAACTTGTCTAGCTCGATCCCCAAATGTGAAAGGAGGTGTCTTCCTTATAGCAGCCACTTGGGTATCAACATGTTGAGTTATTTGTTGAGGGGGATTAAGTTGAAGGAGGCCTTTATTTTGTTTCCTAAAAGGTTGATCCAATAATTGTTCTGGTTTGCAGATTCAGACTTCTTAGGATGGCTAGAGGTGGATTTTTCTTCATGAATACTAACTGAATTTTGATAATCATGAAGGGTAGTGCACAAGTGTACAAAAGAAGGAAACTTCATCATGGTAAGACTATCTTGTATCTTATTTTTCAATTTATCAATAAACATTCATTGAAGTTGAGGATCGGGAATCTTTATATCGATTTGGAAATAAAGCGATTGGTAGCATGAAATGAAGTCAGTAACTTTTTCATAATATTTTTTCTTACATCTCATTAAATTGGCTAAGGTAATTTTAGGAGTCATGTGCACTTGGAAATGGTTAATAAAGGCCTCAACAAGTTCATTGAATGAATGAGTTAAGTTATTTAGTAATGAGGAAAACCATTCCCAAGTGGCATCCTTCAAGGATCTAGGGAAAAGCTTAGCCAAGAGTTTATCCTCAAGGAAAAAAATCACTACATAAGGTGGTATGTTCTCAATATTTCCAAGGATAAGGGATTGATTTTGACATAGTATGTAAGGTGGCCATTTTGATTTTGATTTATGGTAGAAATTTTCTTTTGAAGGGATGAAATATTTGCAAAATTTGGTTTATAATGGCGTCATTGGTTGTATTTTGAGATGAAGGTGAATAAGGTGGAGGTGTATATGTGTTTGAAGGGGAAGTGAATGGAAGGATTATGGGAGGGAAAGTGGTAGGAGATTTCACGTGCGATGCCACAAAGGTACTAGGAATGCTAGCAGAAATACCCAAGGTAGGAAGGATATTACTAGAGGTTGCATTGTTGTTGTAGCTTGAGGGTTGGTATAAGAAAGAATAGAGGAAATGGTTGTGGGAGGAGGAATATGGGTTCCTCCTTGACTTTGGACATTGTTTGAAGGCAAAGCAAAAATAGTTTTTGAGGTAAGATGTTTTCCAAAAATCTGAGCTATGTTACGCACAAGTTCAACTCCTTCACTTTCAATCATCTGATGTATGTTATATATAGTAAGAATAGTAGTGGTTGAAATGTTTTAGTACATAGTTGATGTTGTAGGTTTTCTAAGTCTTCATGGATTTGGATTATGTTTTCTTGCTGAATACTAGCAACCATTGTTTCAACAATTGTTACACTACTTGAAGGCAAAGATTTGTTAAGGGTATGGTCCATACCGAGTGAACTAGTGTCAACACTAGTAGTGAAAGAGCTAGATAACCCAAGATCCTCGACGATTGTGTTATCACGAGATGACATGAGTCTTAACTTTGTATCACTATAGTATTAGAAATAAGACACCAAGTTGTAAAGCTCATGCAAGGGACAATGCAAGATAAATCCAATATACAATGAATACAACATAAATGCTATTCTTTAGTTCCAATTCAAATGAAATGAAATTATATTCAATGAAATGAATATAACAAGAAGTCAGTAAACTAAAACAAATATCTAACAACAACAAACAAAAACACAAAAACAATTTTTTTAATAATATAAATTATAATTTCGGGTTTGACACAAGACTAAATCACCTAAAGGGGCATATGAGTCTCAGTCAAGGTTTTTCAAGGATTCAAATGCTAATAAATAGTCAACAAAAAATACCTAGAAATCAAGAAAAACCACATGTACTGGGACTAAATCACCTAGAGGGGCATATGAGTCCTAGATTAGGGTTTTTGCACAAAATTAATAAAATTCTGAGTGAATGTTAGGTTTTCTAGTTTGAATGATGTCTAGACTAAGTGCAATTACAAATTTCAAATGAAATTCAATGATGCAAGATGCAAAAATGCAACCTATATGCACTTTAAGTAATGCAAGATTTAGAAACCCTAGATGCAAATTAACTAATACAAGACCTAATGTAAAATTAATGAAAGATAGATCTAGGACTATGATGCATTCCAAATCAGAAAATAAGGTGCTCTAAAGGCTATGTTCACCAAAATGAAACCTATAAAATAGTCACTCTATGTTTTGGGAGATAGAACAACCAGTTTCATACAAGTTTCATTCAAGGAAACCTTAGAGATCTCAATCTAGGGATGGAAATGAGGGAAAGAGATCTGCAATAGGGTTTCCTAGGGTATGATTCAAAACTAAAAGGGGGTCACCACCAAGCAAGGCTTGGAAAGACAAGAAATACAAATGATATGCAAAACTTAAGTAAATGACCTAGAAATGAACTCAAATCAGAACAATAAGCTGAGAAAATACAAAGGTACACCTAGAAAATTGAATAATCTCGAAACAAGGTTAGTAATCCTAAAATTATGGCTTTTGAAGCACACTGGGACCCATATGCCAATAGGGGTGATTTAGTCCCAAATTAGGGTTTTTGACAGAAACTAGAATATGGAATTGGCAACTTAGGATCTACTAGAAATATCTGAAATTAGGTATACTAGGACTCATACACCACAAGTTGTATTTTATTCCTAGTATCAATGTTGATCCAAAACTCTGATATCCTCTTAAGTTCTCCTATAGATTCTCTCCTACCAAATCTCTGAGTTTGAAACACTGAATTGCAACTTGTAGGCGACTTTCCATGATTTTGCAATGTAGATTTGACAACTTTAACAACTTGAAATTTTTTCTCCAATCTTACTCTTGAATGTATCTCCAACCTAGATCTACAAATCAAACATCAAAAAGAGGGAAAAATTTTCTTTTGTTAGTGGATAGGGGTTTTCCTTGGTCAAACCCTATTTTCATAATCAAACCTTGAAATGAAATCAAATAGAATGAAGGAATGATGAATGAACAAATATGCAATGTTGCAACTCACCAAACCTTTAAACAAAAGGATGCAATATTTTATGTAATGGATAGAATGAATGTGGATCTTGACTTGAATGCTTGCTTGAATCATAAGAACCTACATCACAAATGTTAGCTCAAAAACAAAGATGATGCATGATGACTTTGACATGATGCTTGATTCTTGAACAATGCTCCAAAATGCTTGATAATCACTCTTGAATGCTCTTGAATTCTCTCACTTGAATTGCTCGATGACTAGTAAAGTTGCTAGGAGAAAATATGTGAAATAACCTTGCATTTATACTTGTTTATGGAAAATTTCTCAAAATTACAACACTACAAGTCAACATCAGATCTAGGAGGATAAAATCCTGCAAAGAATTGAATTCAAATTTAGGTCCAAGCTAAGTGGGACTCATACACTGGTTGGGGTGTATGAGTCCCAGTAGTTTAAGCTCAAGACATAAATTTCAAGAAATGTTTAGTTTTATGCTAAATTCAGGTTTAGGCCCTAAAACTTAGGTGGGACCCATTGTTGAACAGTCTAGATAACTAAGAGGGGGGTGAATCAATCATTATAAAATAATTTTCTTAGCTTTAATTAATCCAAAGCAAACTTAAATCAATCAGATAATAATCTAACATATATGAAATTGAAAGCACACAACACCATGAACAATGAACACCAGAATTTATGTGGAAACCCAAGAAGGTAAAAACCAAAGAGAATGCTAATTCTCAATTATAAAACACTAGTTAAGGTGACACCGGTTAAGGTGATTTTTACAAGGGCTCACTGCCAAATTGCTCACTACAGGTAAGGCTCACTGTTAGTGGGCTCACCGCCTAGCTATTATATCCAAAGATAAAAAGGGCTCACTTCCAAAAGAGAAAGGCTCACTGCCAACAAAAAATGACTCACTACCAGAAGAATGATGAAAGGGAATCCATTGCTAAAATAACTGTCACCAACAATGACACCAGATAGAATCTCACTGTTTGCTGCCTCAAGTCATATACTTTTGCATACTTCATAATGTCTAAATTTTTTAGATTTGCATTCATTACACTTTCTCTCATTGAACATAATCAATTTTTACTTATACCATTCCATGCTTCCATAAACTCCTAATTCATCCAAACACAATGTCTTCATAATCTCCTAAGTCGGCCAAACACAATTTTAATTAGATCACCACAAAAAATTCCCGCAGTGGAAAGGAATGAAACATGGACCAAACAGAACCTCTTCACTCAAATCAACATGCTACATGATATCCAGAACCAAAGAATAGAATATACAAGTTACAATGCAAACAATGTTCTAGGGCCAATTTTAGATCGGTCTGAACCCATAAGAGTGTATCTCATTATATTGCAAAATGAATGGGACCAAGACAAGCACAACCAAAGATAGATCATCACAACACACCATTTGGAGCACACCAATTTGGATCACCAAATCATCAAAACTGAACCTTAATCAATCAACCAAGATATGTTGACATCAATGACAACAATCAACATAATCGCATTCCAACAATCTCCCCCTTTGTCATTGATGGCAACATCCATCAACAACAATCCAATCAACTTAATTTTAGCATCAACACCATCAAGGACCTTCTTTTCTTCTCCCCCTTTGACATCAAGGACAAAGGGAAAAAAAACTCTTAAAAAATTCTCCACTCCCCCTATGAGGAAGCCACCTAACATTGATCCAGATAAAAGTGAGCATATAATACCCTTGACCAATGCACACCCTGGTGAAAATTATTGTAGACTAGGAGGGGACATAACCCCTAACTTCTACTGAAGATACTCAAAAGTATCTTTTCTCAATGGTTTTGTAAAAATATTTGCAATCTGCTCTTTTGTAAGTACATATTCAAGTCCTACCTCATTTTCCAATACCTTTTCTATCAAGAAATGATATCTAATGGATATATGTTTCATTTTGGAGTGTTGTAATAGATTCTTGGAAATGTTTATTACACTGGTATTATCACACATAATTGAAATTGGTTCATCAAATGATATGCCAATGTCCTTCAACATTTTTTTCATCCACAGTACCTGAGTGCAACATGAGGATGTTGTAATGTATTCAGCTTCAATAATAGATGAAGATACAAAATCTTATTTCTTACTTGACCAAGCAACCAGTCGGGAGCCAAGGAAATAAGCCCCACCACTTGTACTCCACCTATTATCAACACTTCTGGCCCAATAAACATTAGTATAAGCTATCAAAGTGAAACATGAGTCTTTTGGATACCATAACCCCATATCTTCTATACCCTTTAAATATCTAAAGATCCTTTTTACAGCAACAACGTGTGATTCCTTTGGTTCTTGCTGAAATTTGGCTACTAAACAAACATCATACATAATGTCTGGTCTAGTAGCAGCCAAATATAACAATCCTCCAATCAATAACCTGCACATACTTGCATTAGATTTAGGTGAATAATCTTCTTTTGTCAACTTGCATCTGGTAAAAATAGGTGTACAAACTGGTTTGGAGTTCTCCAACCCAGACTTCTTCAATAATTCTTTGGTATACTTGGACTAGAGATGAAAATTCCTTTGTTGTTCCGATTTACTTGTAGTCCAAGGAAGAAATTTAACTCACCAATCATGGAAATTTTGAATTCCTTATGCATTTCATCTACAAAATTTCTACACATATCATCATTTCCTCCAAAAATTATGTCATCAACATAAACCACAATAATCAACATTTGATCTAAGCAAATTATGTAGTATAAATTACTGTTAGGAGATCCCTTTTGAAATCCTTGTCCAATCAAGTACTTGTCTAATCTACCATACTAGGCTCTAGGTGCCTGCTTCAATCCGTATAAAGCTTTCTTCAACCTGTAAACAACATCCAGGTCACTTTGATGCAAAGCTAGGAGGATTCACAACACATCTCACAAACCTTCAACAATAATCCAAAACAATCTTTTTATAACACATGTTATTAAACATTGTATATCACATTGGAAACATAACTATGGCAGCCCACAATTTATTGCCATGAACAGTCCTTACTAACTTCTACAAAAAGAATAATGAATCCAATCCCTCTGGTGATATTGAAGAAAACATAGTCATATACTCTTCCTCAAATTCTTATGAAGATCCAATGGTGGAATTGAAAGTTATTGTATTTTTACCAAAACTGCAAACCCTAGGTAGGGTTCAGACCTGCCCTCACAAAAATGGTCATAACTCATTCAAATATTAATGAAATTTGATGAGACTTGAACCAAATGAAAGTAGATTCACATGGAAACAAAATAAAATTGATTTCAGATCCAAATTATTGATTTTACATTCCATACTTTCATACTTTTTATACTGTAAATTCTGCACAATATTGTTAGAATAGGCAGTCTCACCAAAATATTCATATCTTCCACAAAACTCGATGAAATTCAATGAGACAAAAATAATTGGAAACTAGAAACAGAGATATTTCCATAAATATATGATAATATATCATTTGAGTCCATACAAGTCCATACAAATCACAACTTCAATCTGGTAACAATGTAAAAATCAGAAAATGCATACCAAACTTGAGGTTGCCATTCATTTAACTTCAAAAATAATGTCTCCAACCCCCAATTCGAGTTTTGGAGGGTTTATTTATACATTTTCAACCCAAACCAACTATTTTCAACCACCTTTTGATTAGTGTGTTGACAAAACACCTTAATGACATTTCATCTACCTAGTTTGCACTTTTGACAATTTTTACAATATATGAGAAATGAACAACATCCTATGACCTATAACACCACAAAGGTGGCCTCTTGGGCTTATTAAAATCTCAAAACATAAAAATGGAACAAATAACTCAATATGGATTCATGGAGGCATGTGATCAAATAGGTGCTCCTGCACCAAACTCCTGAGGGAAAAAGAATTCAAGCCCCTTTGAATTGTCTTCTTCCTAGTCTTCCAGTTAGGTTGCACCTTGTCCTTTTTCTTTTCAATCAGATTTTGTCCTTTATTCCTTTTTTTATTCTTATGCCTTCTCCTTTCAAGTATCCCTGCAACTTGGAAGTCCCAAAACTCTATCATATCATCAAACACTTCACTTTGTCCTTCATAATCTGCACATACATAATCCAAAGAAAAATTAGAAACAAAATATAGAGACCTTGAGGTCTCCTCCTTGTCTTCTTGTACTTCAAATTCCTCTTCACCCATAACCAACTTATCCAATCTGGAAACCAATTCACTTGAAACCTCAATGTCCTTGTTTTCTTCTATCTTGATGAGTTCCTCTTCCTCTTGTGTGACTTTTCCAACATCAACCTTACTATTCCATTCTTCTTCAATGGCTAAATATTGTGCCCATAAATCTTCTTCTTCATCTTTGACTGAATTTGCTGCCTTCTTTTATTTTCTTTGTTTCTTCATAATCTTCTTTATAGGCCAAACCATCTTCCTTTTCAATGTCAAATGCCAACTTGTATCTTGTTTCATCATTTGTTCCATCTTCATCATGGATTCTTGGAACTCTTCTTCAAGTCTTTTCAATTCTCCCTTCAACTCAGCAATCTCTTTGTCCATCTTCTCTTGCCTTATCCTTTTCTTTCTTTCCTTCTTTCTCAACTCTTTTTCCTCTCTTTCCTTCTTTCTTGAATCCTCAGCCTGAAAATATCTTTCCAATCTTCTCAACAAATCCATCTCCACAAGCAAGTCTCTCCTTGCTTCCACTTTACTTTGCCACACCTAGGCAATCAGGTTCTTTCCTCAACCTGCACAACACACAACCACAAACACCAAACCAACAAACTTCACCAGCCCATATCTTTTCTAGGCTCTGATACCAATTTGATGCAGAGATATGAGGATTCAAAACACATCTCACAAACCTTCAACAACAATCCAAAACAATCTTTTTATAACACATGTTATTAAACATTGTATATCACATTGGAAACATAACTATGGCAGCCCACAATTTATTGCCATGAACAGTCCTTACTAACTTCTACAAAAAGAATAATGAATCCAATCCCTCTGGTGAGATTGAAGAAAACATAGTTATATACGCTTCCTCAAATTATTATGAAGATCCAATGGTGGAATTGAAAGTTATTGTATTTTTACCAAAACTGCAAACACTAGGTAGGGTTCAGACCTGCCCTCACAAAAATGGTCATAACTCATTCAAATCTTAATGAAATTTGATGAGACTTGAAACAAATGAAAGTAGATTCACATGGAAAAAAAATAAAATTGATTTCAGATCCAAATTATATATTTTACATTCCGTACTTTCATACTTTTTATACTGTAAATTCTGCACAATATTGTTAGAATAGGCAGTCTCACCAAAATATTCATATCTTCCACAAAACTCGATGAAATTCAATGAGAAAAAAAGAATTGGAAACTAGAAACAGAGATATTTCCATAAATATATGATACTATATCATTTGAGTCCATAAAAGGCCGTACAAATCACAACTTCAATCTGGTAACAATGTAAAAATCAGAAAATACATACCAAACTTGAGGTTGCCATTCATTTAACTTCAAAAATAATGTCTCCAACCCCCAATTCGAGTTTTGGAGGGTTTATTTATACATTTTCAACCCAAACCAACTATTTTCAACCACCTTTTGATTAGTGTGTTAAAAAAACACCTTAATGACATTTCATCTACCTAGTTTTGCACTTTTGACAATTTTTACAATATATGAGAAATGAACAACATCCTATGACCTATAACACCACAAAGGTGGCCTCTTGGGCTTATTAAAATCTCAAAACATAAAAATGGAAAAAATAACTCAATATGGATTCATGGAGGCATGTGATCAAATAGGTGCTCCTGCACCACACTTCCAGACTTAAATCCCTCTGGTTGCTCAATGTAGACTTCTTCCTTCAGTTCTCCATTCAAGAATGTAGATTTTACATCCATTTTATAGACTTTGAAATCCTTAAAAGCTGCAAAAGCTAAGAATATCCGGATCGCTTCCATCTGGGCAATAGGAGCATATGTCTCTTCAAAATCAATGCCTTCAATCTGAGTGTACCCTTTGCAAACTAATCTTGCTTTGTTTCTCATTACCTTTCCATTTTCGTCCATCCTGTTCTAGAATACCCACTTTGTTCCAATTACATTTTTGTCTTCTGGTTTGGGCACAAGTTCCCAAGTTTGGTTTTTCTCTATCTGATCAAGCTCTTCTTTCATTTCCTTCACCCAAGTCTAATCATTGCATGCTTCTTCCATAGTCTTTGGCTTAGTTTCTGAGAGTAGACACAATAATACTTGCTCTTGAACTGCTTTGCTTCTTGTAGATTAACCCAAAAATATGCCTTCATTAGCTCTATTGTTGAACTTTCCAAGATTTTCCTCATCTCTTTGGATGTAGCATTTGCTTCCAAAAAATTTAAAGTACTTTACTGTGGGAGCTCTTCCATGCCATAGCTCATATGATGTCTTTCCATGCCTCCTTCAGAATAGTACTTTGTTAAGAGTGTAAACTATTGTGTGTATCTATTCTCTCTAGTAAACTTGTGGTAAACTTGCTTCATTGATCATTGTTCTAGTTGCTTCTTGAATTGTTTGGTTCATTCTTTCCACTACACCATTCTGTTGTGGTGTTTTAGGGGCAGATAGTTGTCTTTTAATGCCATGTTTTTCATAGAATTTCTTGAATTCATTAGAAGTAAACTCTCCTCCTCTTTTAGATATTAAACACTTAATTCTCCTATTAACTTCATTCTCAACTCTTGCCTTGAAGATATTGATTTTTTCTAAATCCTCTGATTTTTCTCTTAAAAATGCAACCTAGTTAATCTAGAATAATCATCTATTAAAATCATGAAATATCTCTCACCTTGTAAGCTTCTTGTTTTGGTAGGACCACATAGGTTAGTTTGTACAAGGTCCAACAAATCGGTAGATGATTCTTCTTTTCTTCAGAACGTTTCTCTGGTCTGCTTTCCTTCTTGACATCCTTTGTAGATAGTGTTGTCTAGTTTGGTTAGTCTTGGAAAATCTCTAACTGGGTAAAAGCACAAACCCGTGTCACACTTTATAAAGGAATCGACCAACAACAAATTTTTTTTTTGAACTTCGTGCACATAAAAGTGGTCTTTATGTTTTGAATTTCACAATGGTGTAAACTAATGAAATGTAGAACTTTTGATGAATTTTATTGCTGTAATTTTTAAAAAATTTAAAAAAATTGTTTTCATTATGTTTTTATCAATTTAAGGTCAGATATTGGAATGCTAAAAATTTCAGAAAAGAGTGACTTCACGTACCTTCAAGAAACAAATTGAAAAAAACTTCATTTCTCCCTAATTTTTTTTCTCCAAATAGGTAACTTTGACAATATCTTGTGCATGGAAAAAAAATTCAAATTTTAATGAATATTTTTCTCGTAATAACGTTTTAAAGTCAAACATGTCAGAATTTGACATTTTTCACAGGCTGTCAACTATTTTCAACTTTTTTAATCATTTTCAAAAAATAAATTATACCCTTTTGAAGAAGACTCCCTCCTCTTGTGCCCCATATAAGATTTAATTTTTTTAATAAGTTTTACTATATATTTTTAATTTGTAATCAACCTCTTTTTTCATTTTGAAAACCTACTTGCATTATTTTAAAAATAAAATATATTAAAACTAATCAAAATATTAAAAAAATATATATATTTGGATTCTGCACTCCGAGCTCTACAAAAGGGTATTTTTTTTTTTGCAGAAAAATCATTCTGACTAAAGAAATTCTTAGCTAAAGTTGAAAGTTTTAGAAAATTTTGAAAAAAGTTGAGTTGGCTGCCAACCAGGATGCCACATAGAAAGTTTCAGTAGAAACAATTTCTATAGAAACCCTTTCTATAGAAACCTTGCACATTAAAAAATGCAATTTCAAAGCCAATTTCAAAGCGGGAAAAGGAAAATTTTGATTTTTTGGGATTTGGCTGAAACTTATTCGGCTGAAACCTGTGTGCCACGTAATAGGCCACGTGGTTTCAGTCGAAACCTAGTCGGGCGAAACCTTTCCAGTTGAAAATATTTTGCTCAGAACTACTTATTTGGCCAAAAGTGTGACACAATTTTATGCTTTTACCCAACTGCTCTTGTTGAACTTATCCTTACCAATTTTTTGAAGTTGATGTGACACATCCTCTGGTGCTAGAGCTAATTGTCATTGGTCTGAGAAAATAAGCATCTCTTTGTAGCTCCTTCTAGTTGATACATATTCCCACTTGTTCTTTTTCCAGCTACAATAACAATTCTGGATCTCTTACGGATCTCACAACCATCGTCTTGAAACACCACATTATAGCCATTTTTGCAACATTTTTCCAACACTCATAAGATTATGATATAAACCCTTCACATAGTAAACATTGTTAGTTTTATGCTTTCCATCAAAGGTAATAGAACCAATTCCAACAATCTGTGTTGTTTTATCATCTCCAAATCTAACAAAACCTCCATCATATTTCTCAAGCTTCACAAACTTACTTTTATCACTAGTCATATGATTTGAACATTCACTATCAATCAACCATTCATATCTATTTCTTTTAACAAATAATGCAACTTCATTTTTATCATTTGGATAAATATTAGAGATATCAAATCTAGGTTCATCCTTTTCCACCAAAAACAAACAATCCTCATGATCTGATTCATCATCTAAATTATTGGCATTCTCATTGACATAATAGGCCTTCTTATTGATTTTTTTAAAATTTTTCCTTGTTCCTTTTTCCAAACACTTAGTTGCTAAATGACCAATCTTTCCACATCTAAAGAATTTAAGAGGTAACATACCTTTTTACTTTCTGGTACCTTTCTTTAGTTTCCTTATGAATTTTGCTTCCAACTCATCTGAACTTTCACTATTCGGATCTTCTTCTATCTTTGTGGCTTTGAAGGCTATTTCAGATTTCTCCTTTTCTTTTCCAAATTTCCTCATCTCAAATGTGGTCAAGGTTCCAAATAGTTGCTCCTTGGTGAATTTCTTCAAATCATAAACTTCCTCAATAGCTGAGATCTTGTCAGTGTAGCTCTTTGATAGGGTCATCAAAATATTCTCCATTACATCTTTATCTATCAGAGTGCCTCCTTGATTTTTGACTTCATTTACTGCACTGTCAACTCTCTAAAACTAGCTTTCTATATCCTCACCTTCCATCCTCAAGTTTTCATATCTATGTTTAGCTATCAACTTCTTTGATAATTTGACTCTATCATTTTTTTCATAGATTTCTTTCAACTTTTCCCAAACTTCATAAGTGGTGCCTAATGAAATAAATTTTTCTAACTCAGTCTTAGACAAAGCACTAAAGATTGCATACCTTTCCTTTTCATTCTCTTCATAGGCTGCAATCTCATCCACTGAAGAAGGACCACTTTCCGGTTCAACATATTTTGTCTCAACAACTTTCCAAGTCTTGTAGCCTAGAGAGATCAGGTAACCTCTCATCTCCACTTTCTAGAAACTATAGTTAGATCCATCAAACACATGAATTTTTAGTTTTTGCACCATCAGATCTATCCCAAGTGGTTAAGCTCTTCTTCAAGGAACCAAAGCTATGATACCAATTGTTGAACAGTTTAGATAACTGAGAGGGGGGTGAATCGATTATTATAAAAAAAAATTTCTTGACTTTAATTAATCCAAAGCAAACTTAAATCAATCAAATAATAATCTAAAAGATATGAACATGAAAGCACACAACAACACCATGTACAATGAACACCAAAATTTACGTGGAAACCCAAGAAGGGAAAAACCATGGAGAATGCTAATTCTCAATAATAAAACACTAGTTAAGGTGATTTTTACAAGGGCTCACTGCCAAATTTCTCACTGCAGGTAAGGCTCACTATCGGTGGGCTCACTGCCCAATTATAACCAAAGATAGAAAGGGATCACTGCCAAAAGAGAAAGGCTCACTACCAAAAGAATGATGAAAGGGAATCCACCACTGAGATAACTGTCACCAACGATGACACCAGATAGAATATCACTGTCTTCTACCTCTAGTCATATACTTTTGCATACTTCACAATGTCTGAATTTTTAGATTCACATTCATCACAATTGCTTTCATCAAAAATAATAAACTTTTACTTATACCATTCCATGCTTGCATAAAATCCTAAGTCGGCTAAACACAATGTATTCATAATCTCCTAAGTCAACCAAACACAATTTGAATTAGGTCACCAAAAAACATTCTCACAGTGGGAAGGAATGAAACGTGGACCAAAAAGAACCTCCTCACTCAAATCAACATGCTACATGATATCTAGAACCAAAAAATAGAATATACAAGTTACAATGCAAACAATGTTATGGGGCCAATTTTAGATCGGTCCAGGCCCATAAGAGTGTATCTCATTATGTTGCAAAATGAAAGGGACCAAGAAAAGCACGATGAAAGATAGATCATCACATCACAACATCTGGAGCACACCAATCCGGATCACCAAAGCATCAGAACCAGACCTTAATCAACCAAGATATGTTAACATCAATGACAACAATCAACAACATCACATTCCAACACCCATATGCCTAAGGTGGCGTATGAGTCCCATATCACTAAATCTAGGCCATACAAACCAAAATCATTAAATTATGATTAGCCATTTTATATGTGTTGGGATTATTCTTGGAAAGATGCATTAAATAGGGCTTGTGGATGAAAAATAATACCAAATAAGACATTTATATGCCCAATTTTAGCAAGGAGGGTCCAAACAAGTGTGAAAATGTAAAGGGGTACATTTTTCTACACTACACATGGTATTACAAACAATTATTTTAGTGTTATAAAATGTATAATAAGTTGTTCTTTCATATATTATCAAAATATTACAACTAAGTTAAGTAATATGATGTTATTGTTTAGAGTTTCATTTAAATTATTTGGCTAAATAACCTTCTCCATAACAATCTTAAAAATTGGTTAAGAGGAAGTTTACTTAGTCTCCTATATTTTAGTTTCTTAATTAATTGAGTTTTTTGTTCTCACATTCTTATTTATATTTTATAAATATGTCACTTGGGTAACATGCAATTACATTTATAGATTATTCTAGTGTTTTGGTTTGAATTCTAAAAGTAGATATGGTATATATGATATCAAGTATAGTCTATTATATATGCATTCAAAATTAAAAATTGTTCCTAAAGTTGCACAATACTATGTGAAGCAATATTATGCCACACCATTGATGTTATTATTATACAAGAGAACACTAGTGATTCATTGTATATGTCATTTGGTTGGCTCATAGTTTAGAAGGCACAACAAAATGTGGTGCTTGACATAATTTTACAAGATAAATGCCACATCACATGTTTTTTTAAGTGATAAAAATATACTAAAGATGTTGCCTAATGTTTTTCCAAAATTTTCAAAATTCTAATGCTACTATAATCATGGATTACAATGAAACAAGTTTGTAACTTTCAAAAAAGTGTCATTTGGTTATATATATGTAGAGGAACTTAGAATTTATATTAATGCCACCCTTTTTTATCTCCTCAAATTAGTGATGTAGGATAGATGTTAAATTAGATGTAAATCTCCTTTATTGAATGTGTTCAAATTTTCTATATGAAATGTAGGGGAAGGGACCTCGTTTAGTTTTTTTCCTTAGGGTTTCACACCTTTCCCAAATTTCATAAAGGGGGTTAGGAAAAGAGGGGGAGATATGTTGGATTGAAAATGCATGGATGGAATGAGGATTTGTTGGATTTGGACAAGGTATGAGATTGAATTACAACTTGATAAGCGAGTCAACTAGCCCTTAAACAAATATGGGAATGTACTAATGATAAAATGCAATGATCTAACTAGGTTAATAGTGCAACTTACTATTCTAATGTAAATATTTAAAGTATAGAACTTCACAAGAAAAATTGGAAAATAAAAATGAGTAGAATAGGACATTGTGCACCTGTGATTCAAATTTGAGATAGAAAATGGAGGACATAGACACCCAGGGCCTGAGCATCCTTGTGTGTTTTTTTGGATATGTTTTTTGGGTCCTTTGATATTGGATCTAAGCTTTGGATTTTTGCCTTCAATTTTTTCAAAACATTGCCGGATATTTCTATAATTTAGTTTATGTAGTTTGAGGGCATGTGCAGGATCATGATGGGCCAAAAAGTGGCAATATGTAAGTTTTATGATGGCCCATGTGGCTGATCACATTTTTTTTTACCGTAAATTGATGAAACGAAAAGGGTTTTTAAAGGAGATTCTTAGCTTTCCACCAATATACATTATGCTTTACTTTTAATTTAATAAATAATTATTATTCACTTTCTATTTGAATTAGACTAAAGTCCTGATTAATAGACTAATTGAAAAACATTTATAACTCTCAAATGGTATCATATTTTTTGAATCTGAAACATGTGTCACATTCTATGGTTTGCATACTATAGGATTAAAAAAAAGAATTGAATTTCATGAAGTTTTGACCAAGTTAAGGTGGTCATACATACGAGTTTTTATATTTTTTAAAAGTTTTAATAAAAAATTCATAATTAATTATTTACTTGGAAAAAAATTACAAAAAATATGCATCACATCGGGACATGAGTCCTCTACTTATATCTAAAATATTATCATTTTATTGTGGTTAGGGTGCTCGTGAGACACCTACTTCTTATTTTTTTCTTAAAAATTTAAGTACTATTGCATTGAAATTTCAAATTTTCACCAAATAAATTTAAAAAAAAACCTAGTAGTTTAGAAACTACATTAAATTTTCTACAGATTCTATTCTTACATATTTTTGAAATAATATAGATAACTTATTCAAATTTTTATGTCAAGTTTCCTAACTCTGATTTTTCTGATTTTTTTCCCACTTAAGGGTCTGTTTTTTCCATGATGATCCTACACATACCCTTGATAAGATGTAGGTATTCAAATGAAACAATGAACAATTTATCTTTAAAATTCTTTCAATATTATTCAAATCTAAGATCCACACATTCACAAAGAGAAGAAATTTTGGGCCTGCCTCAATCAAACCCCATGTAAGTGTTTCCACTTCCATAATGGAAATGCCAATGATAAATGGACAATGAATAGGAAGAAATGATGGAATCACAAAGTTCTACAACTCACCACCCTTCAATGGCTTCCTTGAAGGAATAAAGTCATGCACATCACCTCAAGGTCTTGATCTTGCTTGCTTAAATTATTAAATGCTTTAGAGACCTACAAAAGTGTTAGCCTTCAGAAAATAATGATAACATGAACACACATAAACACACATAAGATTTGACATGATGTTAGGATCTTGAATTGTTGTAATAATTCTCTAAAATGTTGCTCTTGACTTACTTGAAAGTGATCTTGATCATAAGTTTTCCAATAGTTCTCTTGTTCTTGCTACATTCTCCTTGTTATCTTTGAAATGATGCAATAACTAGCTATTTATAGGCATTTATTCAATTTCTCAAAAATTAAATCCCGGTAGCCAAATTTAGACACTTAAAATTTAAATATTAAATTACCACTACTAACATATTTCAATTTAGAGGGAAAATAGGACACTCACACCCAAGGTAAAAAGTTATGAGCTCGGGAGCCAAAAAAAAGATATGACTTCAATCAACAATATATTCTACCAAATAGGAAAGTATTGAAAAATAACCAACACCACTAGAAAGTTGAGATAACTAGATTTCCAATAATATCTCATTTGAAAAAAATTGCCTCCTAGATTACAAGTTATGACCTCCAAAAAAAAACCTATTTAGGCATGTGAGGGAAAAATTCTGGCACCTGGGGACTACATTTGTGGTCACTCATGTGGCTTGGGCATTGTTTGTAGGAAAAAAAATTATAATACAACCACTCTGGGAAGTGGTGGTAGGGTTGAGATCTTTGACAAAGCCACTTGAGGTGGTGACTGAATGGCAGTCAGCGATGACCACATCACCTAGGGATAAGCCCCGACAACGATAGCCCGCTGTAACCAAGGGCCATCAAAAAGATCTACAAAAAATAAATATATGTTTTAAAACTATTATTTAAATGAACTCATACCATAGTAGTCACAATGAAGACATATTTGACTAACTCGTCCCCAAACCATACATAGACCTATGCAAGCACTATGTAGGGATAATATACTGTTGAATATACTCAAAACATGTCAATTTTATACCTACGACAAATATTTTCCACAAGAGAGAAAGTGGAGGGTATGTGCAGGATCATGATGGGCCAAAAAGTGGCGATATGATGGGTATGTGTAGGGTATGTGGCTGAAAAAAAAATTTATACCCAAAATTGATGAAATGAAAAAGTTTTTAAAGGAGATTCTCAGCTTCCCACCAATATAAATTATGCTTTACTTTGAATTTAATAAATAATTATTATTCATTTTCTATTTGAATTACAACTAACGTCTTGATTGATAGGCTGGTCAAAAAACATCTATAGCTTTCAAACGGTATCACATTTTTTGAATCTGAAACATGTGTCACATTCTATGCTTCACATACTATAGGATTAAAAAAAATTGAATTTCATGAAGTTTTGACCAAGTTAACGTGGTCAAACATACAAGTTTTCATATTTTTTAAAAGTTGTAATAAAAAATTCATAATTAATTATTTACTTAGAAAAAATTACAAAAAAATATGCATCACATTAAGACATGAGTCCTCTACTTATAACTAAAATCTTATAAAAAATAATTATCATTTTATTGTGGTTAGGGTGGTCAGACAAACACCTACTTTTTATTTTTTCCCTAAAATTTAAGTACTACTGCATTGAAATTTCAAATTTTCACCAAATAGATTTAAAAAAAAAAAAACCTAGTAGTTTAGAAACTACATTCAATTTGCTATAGATTCTATTCTTACATATTTTTGAAATAATATAGATAACTTATTCAAAATTTTATGTCAAGTTACCTAACTCTAATTTTTCTAAATTTTTCTCCACTTAAGGGCATATTATTTCCATGATGATCCTGCACATACCCTGGAAAGAATAACTTACTATGATTATGGATGCAATATTTCCAAATTGAATATGTAATGTACAATATATGATGACTTCCTTATAAAGGAAAGTTGTGAGATAGGATTAGACAAGATCTTGACACGTGTCTTAATCCTATATAATGAGACACTACCTCAACAAATACCAAATGACTTAGGACACAAGCATTAAATGACAAAAGATAAGATAAGATTTAGTGAAAACTAACACTATCTAGAAAGATTCCCTCCTAGGACCTAAGTGGAATTAACATGTAAATAAGACCTAGATCGGTAAAACAATTATTCACACCAATAAATTTGACTTATTACTTCAAAGAAGCATAATTCTTGCAAAATTTCTTGTTAAATATAGGATGTGGGTCCCACTGAACCTGCCAAAATTTTGATGATGAAAATGTGAATCAAAAAATTCAATCAACACACAAAATCACACTTTCATAATCATGCAATGAAGTTCAAGATCTTGTCTCAAAATATAAAATTTAGACAAGCAAAAACATCATAGCTAAAATCTTGATTTTCTCCATTGTTGGTTACTCTTCAATGTAACAACCTATGAAAGAATAATAATGATATGATGCAATGATAATGTTAAATGCTCAAAGATAAATGATACCTATGTTTGACAATGGTAATGATAAATGTTTGATAATATTTGAGTGATAAAAGTGTTATAGTGATTTTGATAACAAGAGTGTTAGAGAGATTTTTTATAACAAAGTGCTAGGGAGATCTTGATCATAAAAGAGCTAGGGGGTTTGAATAAAATAAAATCTTCTTATTTATATGCTTCATTTGACATTTGATCAATGATGGAGATTAATTTGCAAGATCAATGGATAGGAAAATTCAAGATAGGGTAGACCCAAATTTGAATTTTGATGGAGGGAAGTTAAAAGAATTAATTAAATAATTTTCTTTAATTCAAGATGATATTTGGAGAAATAAACAAATTTAATTTATTTATTTCAAAAGAAAAATTTAGTTTAAATAAATTATTTAATTTATTTAAAAGATGAGTGTTAGCTAATTAAATATTTTTTGAAAATTATTTAGTTATAAAGGACCAAAGATAAATTATATTTGATTTTAATTAATGTTAGAGGAAAAATGATAAGTGATGAGTTAATTAAATAATTAGAAATTATTTAATTAATATAGACATAATGAAATATTAAGATAATTAAATAATTAAAAATAATTTAATTATTATAGATGAAAAGAAGAAAATGTTAGCTTAACTAAATAAGTAAAAAATATTTAATTAATCTAAATATAATAAATGATAAGAATAATGATGAAATGATAAGATGAAAATGTATTAGTCCCTTTTTGGTGTCTACAATTTTTTAATCAAAAAGCCAAAATACAAAAGTAATTCATGAAGAATTAATGAGGTTTGAAATATTTACGAAAGTGTTTCAGTTGGATACTTGTACATGTATCACCTTACTATATGATAACTAGAATTATTTTATTCTTACCAAGGAATCTCATTTCCAAAGAGAGAAAAGTATATGTAAGATTATGAGTGATTCGTTGAAGAGAATGAATTTCATGAATTAGAAATGCACTCCTAGATATATGTTTAAACTTGGAATATTTGAAATCACATGGAATTCTAAAAAATAATCAACTACAACAAAAATTGAAAATCAAAGTGCTTCTGAAGCAGCTAAAGAAGCTATCTACATTAACCAAATTTTAAAATAAACTCAAATGGGATCAAATCCGAGTACCACACTCCTATGTGACAATCAAATTTGTATTGCACTTGATAAGAATCTTGTTTATCATTAAAGATCTAGAAAATATTGAAATTTAAGCTCACTTCATATGTGTAAAATTATTAAAAAATATTTATTCTCAATATTGCCAAACTAAAGATCAAGTTGTATATATTTTTACAAAGCCATTGTGTAGTACACAATGCTCCAAATTCAAGTCAATGCTTGGACGTAAGCTGATTCCATTGAAGGGGAGTGTGCATGTCAATGACACTGCCTAATGTCTAAATCCACATTTAGGTCCTAACATGCATAAGAAAGTCCCAATAGGAAAAAAATAAGACTTATAGGCATTAGTAGGTCCTAATAGGCATAAGAAAGTCATAATAAGCATAAAATAAGAAATCCAGGAATTATTAAGTCCTTTAGGAATAATGTAAAATTCTTCTCTTTATAAATATTCTACTTGTAAAAGCATTGTATTATAAAAGTCTTATGGACACTATATTATGAACCTAGGGTGAGGCTACTTTGAGAAGACCTATTTCCAATTCATTTTTTTTATAAGACCTCTTATATTAAATATTTTTAAAATATTGGGATTATAAATTATGATGACTTTCATGTAGTTTGGAATACATTCTCTTCATTTTGGCATATATTTGTGCCCCTATTTATCACTATCAAAGAGTACCTACATTGATGGGGTACTTCATTTTTTCTTTTATGTAAATTTACATGTGATGCATCCTATTAACATTAAGAGGCAGTGTGTTTTTCTAATTTTTGAAATAAGCGAAGAGCGAGATGTAAGTGCTAGGCGGGAATCTCCTGTTGTCATCCTCTGGTGTGAAAGGATCCTTGTGGAATTGTCGAACAGGGTGTGCCCCCTAATGATATTCATAGGACTTGTAGGTCACCACCTATTCCTTCTCCTTCTTCTTGAGGGGTACCATCACCACAAAATTGGAAAGCTCTTTTTGTCGATACCAAAAAGGTATGCTCTGATGGTGTTTAGATTTTTCACTTTGATGAAGGGACTACCATCAAAATTAAAGATCCTTCCATTGATCATTCATTGGAAAAAGTGGAGAACTCCCTTATCAGAAGGTTTTTGGTTAGGTGTCCTAACATCAAATATGTTAAAAAATGGGCATCCTCTAGATGGAAAGTCAAAAGCTATTTTTCCATTTCTACGCTCACTAAGGGCCTTTTCTGCTTCACATTTTCCCTTTAGGAGCATTGATTAAAAGCCTTAATTGGAAGTCCTTGGTTCCTTGATAATAAAAGTATAGCTCTTTTTAAGTGGCATCCAAGGTTCGATCCTTCTACTCATTTGGTGGTATCCCTCCCTACTTGGGTTTGACTCCCGCGTCTTCCCCTAGAATTTTGGGATAAGGAGATCATCGTTGGTGTGGCTAAATATTTTAGAAATTTCCTCTCCTTGGAAAATTTCACCAAGGAATGGTCCAGTCTTGAGTTCAATTTCTTTTGCATTAGTGTTGAACCCAACAAGGTGATGCCTTAGTCACTCTCGAATCCGGGCTTGATAAGTGGTCTCAAATTATTGAATATGAAAATTCTTCTCTTTTGTCAAATTTTCTCTATTGTTGGCCATCTCTGCAATGCCTATCCTAAAAGGGTGTCTAAGGTCTCAAACCCTCCAAGCAAGGAAAAAAATGTGGCTCTCCTCTCATCATGTCAAGATAGATGAAACTCTTTATATTTTCCTCCTCAATCGTTGTCTGAGATGGCCTCGCTTACTAGTCTAAATATTTCTCAATCTTCTTCTGACCTAGCTCTAGTTTGAGAGATTTGAGTTCTGATTGAGCTCCCCAAGATGCTTATTCAACCATCCTCCAAGGTGTTTGAGCCCCTAGAGTTATCCTTCTCCAACAAGACCCCCCTCTCCCTATATTCCTCTCTATCTTTGTTCAAAGACACGTCTACCCCTGCAACCTCACCTCTACCTATCCTTGTCCCTATTGGTGTAGAACCCTAGATGGAGGTCATTCTATCACACCTTATGGCGTCTTCCCTTGACTTGTAGATTTCCTCTCCCAAGTGTGAGACCACCCCAATTTTGGTTGGTTTTCCAAGCTCTTCGAAGATGGCGGGTCTAAGGAAGTCATCCAATGTTGGGACTAGTTTAAGACTTAGTCAAAATATTCTAAAGTAACAATATAAAATAATATAGCTAAAGATAATGGGAATTCAGTGACCTTGGAGCATCGAGGATCCATAAGATATAATTTTTTTTAATCATGTCATGGAATGTTAGGGGGGCTTAATAGCCTTCACAAGAAGCATATTGTCAATCATTAAAGACTACAAGCCTAATATTTTACTTACTCAGGAAACAAAAATGACTACTATTGACTCTGATAAATCAAGTACATATGGCCAAATGATATATATTTGGTGGTTGATGTAGATGAGGCTTCTGGTGGTCTTGTTTCCATGTGGAAACCTTTCCTTAATGGCTTTATGATTTTAAAGGATAGAAACTACCTCAATGTCTAATTTTCTCAATGTTATGGTTTTCAAGACTGGGTTTTATCTAATGTATATGCTCCTAACAATGTTTTCCTCAGAAGAAACACCTGGATTAGTTTGTTGTGGTGAAAAATTTCTTCCCTTCAAAGTCACTTGATGTTGTTGGGAAACTTTAAAACCCCTCTCGTTCCCTCAAAGATGGGTGGAAATATTAATTTTACTGACAATATTCTATATCTAAATAATTTTATTTTAGCGGGTGGCCTTTGGAACTTAGAGCTTGAAAGAAGCTCTTTCAATTGGTCTAACAAAATAATGGGAGATAATTTGATTCATGTCAGACTAGGCCATTGCCTAGTCTCCTCTAATTGTGATTTATCTTCCCACTTCTTGGTATCCTCTCTTATGAGGATTGGATCAGATCATACTCCCCTACTTCTAAGATGGAACACTCCTCTTCAAGCTAAGTATCCCTTTCAATTTGGATTGATATGATCACATCACCCACAAGTCAAAGGGATCTTGTAGGAATGGTAGAATATCAAGGTATGTGGTTTAGCTATTTTTAGGCTCACCTTCAAACTCAAATATTTAAAAGGTAACATAAAATGTTGGAACAAGAATTGTTTTGGAAAATATATTTTATCAAAAAAATTCCTTAAGGACTAGCTCAAACTAGTTCAAAATGATTTGGATGGTTTGGGAGCCTCTTAGGAATTGATCAATAAGGAAAAAACTATGTTAAGTGATTTACATAACATTATTGAGAAAGAAGAAATTTATTTGAAAAAGTGGGCTAAAACTAGTGGCTTTGTGAGGGGGATAAGAGCACTAAGTTTTTTCACCTATTAGCCTCCAGGCATAGGAAGAGGAATACTATTTCTAAATTGATCACTGAGGATGGTTTTATTCTAAATTCTGAGGAGGAAATTTCTTTGGTAGGTGTTAATTACTTCCATAATCTCGTCAACCCATACATGATTTACTCCCCTCTTTTGGTGGATGACCCGTTGTTTGTGATTCCCAACTCTGTTGCTCCTAGGAAATTATGTTTATGGAAAGTTGTTCCTCAAATGAGGAAATTAAGGAGGTTTTTTTTTTTACATTAACCCTTTTAAGGCCCTAGGGCCTAATGGATTCCCTCTTTCTTCTTTCAAAAGTTTTGTGATATTGGTGGCCAAGATGTTACTCTTGTTGTTAAGGAATTTCTCTCTTTAAGCAACATTCTAAAGGTGTTTAATAATATTTTTGTTGTCCTCATTCCAAAGAAACTTGGTGCCAACATGATTTTGAATTTTTGCCCCATTATCCTTTATAATACCCTCTACAACATTTTCTCTAAACTATTGATCAACTATATTAAACCTTCCCTTGATAAAATAATCCATCCGGCCTAGAAAGGTTTTATTTTGGGGCACCAAATTACTAATGTTGTCATATTCGTTCATGAAACCCTTCATTCTATGAGAAAAATCAATAAGAAAAGTATGGACCATAAGTTGGACATCTCCAAAGCTTATGATAAATACTCCTAGAACTTTCTATTTGAATTCCTTGACAAATTTAGGTTCATAAGAATTTTTTTAAAAATCATTAAAGTTTGTGTTACCTCTCCTATGTTCTCTATGATCATTAATGGAACTTTGTAGGACCACTTCTCTGCTTATGGAAATATCAAACAATGGGGCCAAATGTCCCCCTATCTCTTTAAATTGATGGCAAAGGTCCTTGTTCATATCATTTCCAAAGGTTTTTTGAATGGTACCCTTGCTGGTTTTGCTCCTTTCTCCATCTCCCATCTGATTTCTCATCAACAATTTGTTGATGATACAATCCTTCCTACGGAAGCCACTATATTGCGAAGGTGAAGGGGTGAATATATGTTCTGAAAAGGTTTGCTTCTGCTTTTGGTCAATGTATTAATCTGGCTAATTTTTATTTTATTTTTCTCAATGTTCCCCTCTAGCTCCAAATCAAGATCTCCAAGATTCTTAACTACCATATCCTTTCTCTCCCTTCCACTTAGGAATGCATCTCATTGTGAGTAAGGTTGATAATTTTGTGTGGTCCAACTTGAAATAATTCAAATAAAACTTGTGGCTTTGAAGGAGGCCCTTCTTAGCAATGCTAGTAAACTACTCCTCCTAATGTCCACTCTCCAAAGCATGGCTTTTTACCTTATGTCCCTATTTATGATGTTCTCTTCATGGTTTGACAAATTCTAATAGATCCAAAGAAGGTTCATATGGTCAGGAATATAACAAAAAAATTGTTACTCTCTCATGAATTGGGAACACTGTTTGCTCCAAAAAAATGTATGGTGGTCTTGACTTAAGAAAAATTAGGAAGATGAACATAGTGCTCATTACCAAATTTAGTTGGAAACTTTTAAATCAGTAGGTCAAATGGATATCTATCCTTAAAGCTTAATATTTTCATGGTGGGGAATGAATCTCCTTGTAATTCATAATATTTAAATCCCCTTGGGGTCCATTATTTGGAACAATCTCCTCAAAAATAAGAATTTAATATCTCAGGGTATTTGTTGGAAAATCCAAACTAGTGTTTCAATATTTTTTTGGGATGACAAGTAGATTTTGAAGCAAGGTCTTGGTCTCCATACTATTTACTCAGTTATCAAATTAGACCTTTTCTCTATATTGGGCTATAATATTTCATATTATTTGGATCACTCCTTGGAATTTCCCCTTTGGAAGATTGATCCTAACTGGTATGACCCCTTGTTTCATCTGGTTGCCTCAGAAATCCTCAAAAGGGTAGAAAACCAAAGAGTTTTCAATTCTCATTTACCTAATTCTTTGGTGTGGGTAGACTCTAAGGATGGTAACTATTCATTGAAGTCTGGAAATAACATTTTGTCCAATCCTCAGGTTCCTCAATTCAATTGGATGAAGGTTTGGAAGAACAACTCCTTGCCTAAGGTGCAATTCTTCTGGTGGATGGCTTGCCATGAAATAATCCTCACACTAGATAATTTGTAGAAGAGGGGGAGACATCTTGGCAGCAAGTGCTTTCTACATGAAATTTAAGTTGCAATAATTTCTCACCTTTTATTTTATTGCTCCTATTCTTAGAAAGTTCATCAAAAAATTTAGTCCTTGTTTAAGGTCAATTGTGTTTGGGAAAAGGATATCAAGATGGTGTTGGAGGGGTGGTCCTCATTGATGTCTCATCCTTTTCTCATTTAGATATGGTGGCAAGCTCTCCTTTTCACATGTTGGGTGCTCTAGAAGAAGCACAACAATAAAAGCCCTTGACAAGTTGTTGCAAACAAGATTACTAACCAGATTATTGAGAATCTTAAAATGAACTCTTGCAAGCTGAAAAGAAATCCCTCAAATATGGAGTTCTCCATTGCCTCATTTTGGAACTTATCTGAGGCTCTTAATTCCCTGAGCTTGCATATTCCTTTGGATAGGAACAATATTCTTTGGTCCCCCCGATTCTGATTGGCTTAAGCTTAACATTGATGGATTAGCCAAAGGGAACCTGGGTCAAGTAGGTGAGGCTGGCATAATCAGGGACCATCATGGGAAGTTGATTTTGGCTTATGCATTTAACCTGGGCTTACAAAATATTAACTTTGTAAAAGTGGTAGCTACTTATCATGAGATCTGTATTTCCAGGAATGTTGAAGTGTCCAACCTAGCAATTGAAGGAGATTCTAGAAATACAATCACGTTGTTGAATGGGAAGGTGAACCCTTATTGGTCCCTATGGGACCCCATCCTCTCAGCTCATAATATCATAATGAATCTTGGTATTTATAGATTTTCACAGGTTTTCAAAGCTGGCAATAAAGTGGTTGATGATTTAGCAAATTTGGGAGCCTTTATAGAAAAAATTACTATTTGGGATGATCTTTAATTAATCCTAGAGAATGTATAAGAGCTATTATTAAATGATGAAAAAGTACTTTAATAATGAGTTCAAGCTGAACTCCTCATCAACTCAAATTGAAAACTAGCACATATTGCATTTAATGTAATACTTTTATCTTGTCCCATCTTTTCATAAGTTACCTTTGCATTTGCTTGTGCATTTCACCAGGTGCTTCTACATAATTCCTAATTTTTCTCTATCTGAAGTGTATGTCGTTATGGGTGGTGACCTCATCTAGAAAGATTCCACCTCCTACAAGGTCTAAAAGAATGATAAGGATGTTTGTACTATCCTTCAATAGGTCACTTGTTGGTCGGTTATGTCAAAGGCATGGTGGGGCATGATGCGAGAGCATCCTTGGTTCTTGGCAATCTTGCATCAACCAAAAATATTTTCTTTCAATTTTTGTTCTTGTTTTGTTCTTACTCAGTTCATGTTGGTGGATTCATCATCTTTGCTCACTAGACCTTGTGGATCTTGGGTTACATTGTCAATGTGTTCATTTTCCTTGTTCCAGGATTTGAGCAAGATTGGATCTTTTTCCAACATGTTATTGTGTTTGAAATTCTCAACAGTTTCTTGAACTGGCACTGGAATAATTTCAATTTTTTTGGCCAGTTCAATCATTGTGGATCATCCCCGTGACTTGTGAATCTTAATGGTGTGATTTTAATTATTTTCGGGAGTGTCCCCGACCTTCAGTATGGGTCCACACTTCATCTTACGCACCTGTTGAATTTCAAATTTGAGGGTGACCTATTCTTGCACATGTTATATTTTACTTCATTGGAAAATGTAATGATCTTTGGCCGACGCAGATGTTTCTAAAATCACAGATATAGTATAAATCTTCTAATCGATCATGAGAATAGGCAGTAGAGTTGATAGTTGAGGAATAGATTAAGATTGATTTCAATTGTAAGAGTTCAACTCGCATATAGGAGCACATTAGAATGTTGTAATATTGAGCATGTTATATCAGGCCTGTGAGCCGAATCTATAAGCCTGGAAGTTGCAAGCTGAATGTAATTGAGATTTGTGTTAATGAACATATTTGCATTTGAATTTTCCTCCATATTCTATGTTTCTTTCATTGTGTTACTCTTGCTGCATGGTATCAGAGTGAGGTTCATTCCTTGCGAGATTGTCAGAGTTTGCGAAGTCCTATTGAAGATTTTTTATGGGGTGGCAGATTGAGGATCTGACCTGCAGCTGTAGAGGGTGTGTGTGAAGATGGTGGGAAGGAGAAATGGTCGAAATGGAGCACGTGGAAATGTAGACCCAGCTGGGATGGAGATGTTAAGAGGAATTGTTGCTCGATTAGATGTAGTTGAAATGACCCAGAGAAGAGGTCGACCAGTTGATGATGTGAGTGATGAAGAAGTAGAAGTGTAGGAAGAAAGAGGAAGAGATGAGCAACCTGGCCTAGATCAGGGATAAGAGAGGTTCATAGGAGCCCTAACTAAAGTGAGTACAAGACCACATTTCAATCCACCAGATTATAATGGTAAGTTGGATTCA